>JXSR01S018114.1:47444-61130 GCA_000969725.1 Ophiothrix spiculata
TTACCACCCCCTATGAAATTGAAATTTGAGCGCTATAAATTGCTTTACTTTATACCATACCGTAGTGTATGAGTGATCACATAACGCAACTCTCAAAATCAGTAAACTGGCAAATTCGTTTTATTGACTATGATACCTCTAATACTTAGCTTGACTACTGCAATATACTTATCAACAACATCTCAAAGAAATACCTAAGGAGACTGCAGTTTACAACAAAGGCACGCTCTGCTCACATAACTCCGCTTCTTGATCAACTTCACTGACTCCCAGTCTCACAAAGAATCACTTATAAGACAATAATGTATGTTTTAAAATCACTTCATGGGCTCTGTCCCCAGTATATTGAAGTATGCGTAAATGTCAGATCACGACCGGACTCAATGCCTACTCGTTCATCATCTTCAGTTCTGGTTGATGTTCCGCGTTCCAATAAGTGTGCCGGGGATAGAGCATTCTCTGTTGCAGCACCTCAGTCATGGAACAAACTTCCACAAACTCTAAGAAATTCCTGTAGTTTAAATAGCTTCAAGTCTCGGCTTAAAACTCACTTGTATCCATATTAATTGTTTCTGTTGTTGTATATTTTCAAATAATTTCTTGTTTTTACAGTGTGTATGGCACTTTGTAACTTCCTGAAAAGGCGCCTAACAAATGTTGATAGTATAGTATAGTATAGTATAATAGTAAAGTATAGTATAGTATATATATTAGGGTTGCCTCTGTCCATAATTGATACCAAAATCATGAAAATCGGCCAATTAAGGCATTACGTAATTATGACGTCATAAGAACTTCAAAGTAGGAAAAATCGCGACTTTGGGCAAAATGGTAAAAGTTCTAGATATCGGATTGTTGTCGGGTTTTTTTACTTATAAAGAAGGAAAAAGGTGTTTCCAATATGTTCTGTAAGTTTTAAGTAAATACCATGCATATTTTTTAAAATGGCGACTGTATGTATTTATATTTTACAGAACTTAGCAGGAGGGAACTATTGCGGCAGGGGTTTTCTTGTACTGGCGTATTCAATTCATAAATAACCTTTTCCAATATTCACAATCGGGTCTTGTTACATTTTTTTAATGACACATAAAATTGTTATTATATTTGAGCACCTCGGTGCATCCATCGATCCACTTCAAAAATATTTCTAAACAACCTCACCTCGATAGAGAAATATGTATGTAGCTGAACAACGTCTGCAGTTTGTTTACAATACTTTAAGCTTTTCTTAAAATCAGGTCGACCATTTAATTGTATCATATTGTAACTGGCTGTGTAAAAATTCCTTAAATGAATTTAAGCGAATTCCCAGTCGATAATTCTAATCAAGTGTTTATAGCCTATAGGAAGATAGAATATATTTGATATTGATTTAGAAATGTCAGATTTGAAATTTAGAAGCCTGAAGTCTACCCTAAGAGAAGATATCTTGTGTATCCCATCATGCATTGCTTCCTTTGGGAAATTTTGTACATGAAGTCATGTGAGTAGTTAATGATGAAATAACCTGGACAAGTCTCGAGACTTGCAATATAGGTACCCCCCGGGTTTCAGAGTCATAGTTGTAAGCAGCATGTACCTTGCGGAGTCCTCGCGATCCCTTCATTCAGTGTGTGTGTTTCGCTCAATACTTAATCTCTCAATATAGAAAATCGTTGGTTATTTGCTTTTTTATGGTGTGCTTCGTTAATTTGTAACTTTTTAAACCTTTGTGTGTGGATATTTCAAGTTATTTTCAAACCAAAAATCAAAATATCTTAACATTTATGTATTCTTATAGCAATGATTACAGCACCATGACGTTTGATCTTTAATATTTGCGATTCCCAAGTATCAAGTATCACTTTATTTCACCAAGTAGCACTAAAAGCATCGGCTTCGTCGTATGTAATGAAAGATTTATCAGTTTAATGACAAGCCCAATAGACCCCGTTTGCACTTATGTCATTATGTTACATGCACAGTCACTAGAGTAGGTTAATGTATAATTGTGTAATATATGGACATGAATGGTAAGGTTGATATACACCCCAGATCTTGGGACACCGCATTTTGCAATTGCGGGCACCTTGGTCTACTGCATGCATCATGCATGTAAGAATTTATGTATTTGTATCTATTTTTAATTCTCAATTGTCAATTTATGACATTAAAGGAAGAGAAGATCGTGACTAAATCAGATAGGTATGATCGGTAGTATTGTTTTAGTAATTATGTTTAAACTTCATATTATAGAAACCTAATGTGATCATAGTAATGTTAATTTTACAGGCTTGACTGTTTTGGATTGTATAATTGGCAACATCTCTATCCCTGCCTTTTTATCTTGAGTGTATATCATTAATGCTAAGGGGCAACTAAACTTAATTAGGTAGAAACAAAATCGTGACTTGTGTTGCCATTAAATTTTAAAAGCCCATCAGGGAAAGGTTACGGGGAATAATAAATGTAGTTAAACATTGAAGCTATGAGCGTATACAATGTCTAGTATGTGTACTCTTGTAAATAAACAACAAGAGCAAGCAAATTTATGAAACACATAATTCTTCCTGCTGGTTTCAACACTCATGGCCACAATCTATTGATATTGAAGAAAATATATAATACGAGCCAGTCATGGATTTCAGCAATATCAGAAGCGGGCCAATTATTGAAAATATTTCGTTTTATAACATCTTGAGAGCTTTTTCTGAATGTGCAATATGGCTCCGTGTAATTGTTAAGAATGCAACGCCTTATTCAACAGTCAACATGGTCAGCTTAATTGGAAATGTCTTTTTGTGAATCGGTAGTTTTGAAACAAATATAAATCATCATTTCCCTATAGTATTAGTTAAATCGATCGTGATTTTGCTTTATATAGTATGGCTTGGGCAGCCAGTCAATTTGAATTATTCTATTTATTATTGATGAACATTGATTCAGTGATTGATGATTTGTTTCATGCCATAGTTGATTCTAATTACACTCGTTTGGAACCTATATAGTTGTTATGCTTAGTTATATCTTACAATTTAGACTATGAAACGATGTAAACACACTATATATCAAATCTTTAAACAATCTCCCTCCCTTATCATGTAATTAAAAAAATACATAATTGGGTAATGTTCTTGTTCTCTAGTGGTGTTTTGTTATGAGGTGGGACGAGCCTGCGTTACACGCTGATGTAGAATGGAATTTGCATGTCCTTTCTTTTTAAAGCATAGCATTTCTTTTCCTGTGTTTAAGTCCCAGTAAATTATATATCATTGTAATGCTATGATTGTAAGGATCGTCAACAAAAAAAGTGGATATACAGGGTGGAACAGATGTCATATAGGGTTTAAGTATATAATTTCATGCAAAAATGGTACCATATATGATTTCATCATATCTTTATAACTGTATGATTTAATTCAATAATTTGACCCTTTGATATTTGAAGGGGATGCTATATACTTTTAAATAAACCAAAAGTATAATGAAGGAATTTGCTTATGTACTGAAATATAGTGTGATCAAATATTTCTTAAAAGTCAATTGGAATCCATTTCTACAATTTATATGACTTCAACCACAATTTCTTTTCATAATCCTCCACAATTTATTTTCATAATCACTGATTTTTTATTTAAGGACAGGTAATAGACAGGCCCGTAGCCAGGATTTTTTCAAGGGGGGTGCGGATTTTCAAAAAGTGGACCTTTTGAAGGAAAAATTTTCGTTTTGGTCGACCCTCAAATAATTTTAGTAGTTTTTTAGCAGTTTCCCAAGCATTTTGTGTAGTATTTTATTAAAAAACGACCTAAATTTGCTTGTTTTTGTGCTTTAGGTGTGTTTTTTGTGGTCATTTAGTGAATTTTTGTGGACCTTTTTTGTAAATTGTCAAATTTGGGGGGTGCGACGCCCCCACCGCACACCCTGGCTACGGGCTTGGTAATAGCCAATGCTTATAATGTACCGTAATTGTCAATTTAATGAGCTTCAATGCATTGTAAAGCATACATACTTGCTAGGTTGCATCAGCTCTACTGCATCCTCACACCCCACCAGCGCCATTCGAATGCGATTATTTCAAAAAGTAAAAAAAAAAAAAAAAAAAGATGAAACAATGGGGACTTATAGCCTGATACATTGTCAACGTCATGGTCTATAAACCAAATCAATTTACCACTCCTATCTGAAATTATTGTAAAAATACTTTACTTCCAAGATTTCTCTTGGAGCAGTCAAGCGTGACCAAGACATTCAATTACCATAAATCCTTCTACTACAGATAAACATTCAATATGACCACTCAACTTGAGTAAAGAAGTGACGAGTCAAAGGCGGGCCGAATCAAATCACGTTTTAGACCCATTTTTGTTGTTACCCCCTTACCGGTACATGAGAAAATTGATCACATTCCGAGTTTCATTTCACATCCAACAAGATTACCTATCAAATCTGACCAAAAGCAACTCAAGTTTCCAGATATGTTCATCATTAACTGACCTTTACATAAAAAAGTGGTAAAATATTTTTATTCCAACTATATGAGCAACCATGTATTAGACTTTCATTTTACATTATATTTTGTAGGTTTTATATAAACATCAATTCTCAGTTTACATAACTTTTTGAATTAGAGCTCCCACAAAGTATTTGAAATGCAAAGCCTATATTTCAAGACACTTTGGATAACATTTATTTGTATAGTTATAATTACAAAACTGGTTGATCATTTAAAAAATTCCCATTTAAAAAGTCATTATTCTACATGCCCTTTTAATCAAGCCCGTAGCCAGGGGGTGCGGTGGGGGCGTCGCACCCCCCCCCCCCCCCCAAATTTGGCAATGTACACAAAAGGTCCACACAAATTCACTAACTGACCACAAAAAGAACACCTGAAGCACCAAAACAAGCAAATGTAGGTCGTTTTTTAATAAAATACTACACAAAATGCTTCGAAAACTGCTAAAAAACTACTAAAATTATTTTAGGGTCGACCAAAACGAAAAATTTCCCTCCAAAAGGTCCACTTTTTGAAAATCCGCACACCCCTTGAAAAAATCCTGGCTACGGGCCAGCTTTTAATCTTAGTGATTCTCGAATATCAAGCGTCATTTTATCTTTCTCCAAGCTTCACTAAAAGCTTTAGCATCGTATGCAATGAAAGATTTAGCATTTAATGACTGGCTGGCTCAATTGACTCCATTTGCACTTATGTCATCATGTTACATGTACAGCCGCGACAGTGAAACGACATACTAGGTTACGAACTATGTTGTAGTAACATGAATACCAATTTAAAAATTGTACCAGTTCTCAAGATTCAGCAAATATCAAGGACAGAGATGGTGGTTGTATATGGTTTGGATGACTGAAATGTCTCGATTGTATTCTCACAAGTTATAAGCTGAGTTACGCAGACATGATAATTTTTTATACTGTTGCACTGTAAAAAAATGATGTAATTGGACAGACTTTGTTATTTTAGATTACAGGGGGTAACTTTTAAAGTCACGACTCACGGGACGCAATGATTTTACGGAGAAAGAGACGTAAATTAGGGTAAATACCCTGTTCAATTACATAATTTACAGGAAATTGTTCAACTACATCTTTTTTAAAGTTCACCTAAAATTATTCATATCATAAAAAGGGTTTTGCAGATCTGAAATTGGAAATTGTTTGAAACAAACATATTCTATGAGAGACTGTACTTACAAAACCAACTGGATTTAGTTTGAAACCTAAAATTACAAGATGACTTTAAATCGTAGAGAGAAAGGATATGTACACCTGTTCAATTATGATTAATAGCTTCGTCCATTAAATAAACCCCGAGAAAGAGCAGGAGGCCGTTTACCTGACCGGAGCTACAATGATACAATGACAAAGCTGGTTGTCTCAGAAACACTAAACTTTAACCCATTTTCAATTTGAAATACCTTTATACCAGTTCCAGGTATGATTCGAACCCGGAACCTAAGAAACCCCAAGAACATGCAAAACAGTACTAAGACCCTAGACTGACACTGTCTAAGCAGCAGTATCGTGTTCATAATTATCTCCCGTCTCTGACGTATTTGGACTTCGGCTAAATACCCCAATGTGATATTTCCATACGATCAAGGAGAATGAGTCACATGTGAGAAATACTGATTTTGAGAAATCGTTTTGTTTTTCCATTGTTTTTAAGGTCAGAAAATTGCCATATCTTAGGAAACAGGTGGTATTTGAAAATGTAGTATTTATAATGCCCAATTAGGTTACATAAAAAAGAAAATTGAAATAAGTTACCGATATGAGACTCATTTCCCTGGTTCACGTCACGTATATTATTAAAGTTAAGATGCATTTGACGAATATCAAATACCTCCCACCATTTCTACATGTAAAATATCCAATCAACTAGGTTTATCGCCAATAAACCCAGTTTTTAGATCAAAAAACTGGGTTTATCGGCGATAAACCTAGTTGATCGGATATTTTACCCGTTTGGCTTGCCATAGACGTCTATGTGCTATAGCCATTTAAATCATTATGGTAAATTCTTCCTTGTGTGGATTGATACATCTTGAGTTGTGCACAAGTCTTTAAAATATTATAGCAATAAATTATTGATGTTTCTTTAATACTAATAAAAAAAGACCTTGAACATTAAACGAAAATGACCTTTTAATTAGATGATTGATTCCTATAAATCTTTGCAGTTATATTAATGGTAAAATATATTACAAAAGGGAAACCCGGGAAGGGAAAGAGTCCATAGCAGACATTTTGCCGTAAGCATATGATCCAATAGTGGATGTTTTATGTCATTGCCCGGGAACACCACTTAAGTATTGTGAGTATTATGGGTAGAAGAGTCTGCAAGACAAGTATTGAATAAAGACATCAATAAAGATACTTTCAAGCTACCTATAAATTCTCCTCTTTTTTTCCTTAAAGAAATCGACTTTGGACATTTCAAAAAATGCCATATACATGGAGTAAGTAGTTAGTTCCTCAATGTCTTTGCAGTTAGATAAAAAAAATCCTCATAGTACAATCATAATCATATTTATTTTTATCTAAAACATAACAAAACACGATAAAAAAAAAGGTGGAGGAGACACGACTAGAAGCAGAACCATGTAAATTGTTGTGCCCCCTGAAAAATAATAAGTACGGCCTAAATAGAAAACAGTACGCAGAGATAAAATAATAATCACATGTAAACGGAAAAGTATACTGGGCTATTCGCAACACACTCACTCTCACATATCACACCACAAAAGGAGTCATAGGCATGAAGAAGGTAAAAACAAATAACGTATAATTGTATCTATATCTGATTCAGTAGTATTTACCAAATATCAATAATTATATTTATAACATACTTATTATACTTATAAACACCAAATATACATTTCAAGCAATATATCGTGTAACGAAAGGAAACAATTCAATAGGAGACATATACCTTTAAGCATTATGATCTAATAATGGATGCTTTATGTCAGTGTCCAGGAAACATCTAAAGTATTATGACTAGTAGAGTCTGCTAGACAAGTATTGAATAATAACGACATCAATGAAGATACTTTTAAGTTAGCTATGTTTTTTTCTGAAAGCACAGTGAGTTGAGTGTTTTATGCTGTTATTAATTTGAAAGGTAAATTTAGTTGATATCGCAATACTATTCTCCGAATAATGTGTTGAACATCCCTGTTCGATTTGAATCATTGATTGAAATCTAAATTTATTGCAATTGATATTCGTATCAGTTGTTTTGTTATTATGCAATAAGTGTCGGTTAAGAAACTTGTGAGTCTTGAGAATCTGTTAGCATGTGAATGTGTAGCTTGTCAGTAGGAGCTTAAATTAAGCCTATAATAGTACATTAACTTTTTACAAATTTGCATCTAATTGGTTGGCATAGTACTTTGACTTGCATAAATGAGTTAACATTGACGCTGTTAAGATTAAAATTAATATGCTTCTAGCTAATGTGCTTATAATTTAAACCACAATCTTATTGTTTTGACTCTCCGAACTCATGTAATAATACTCGTGTCTAATAACCAACATAAAATAAATAAATCAAATAAATAAGTAACTGAAGTAAGTAAATAAACATACCCTTAATAATCTTGGGGAAATCATATTCTTTTCATGCTTTACCTTGCGAAGTTTTCATTGAAAATATTCGAGTTAATATTCATATCTTCGTTTGGCTTTTATACATGTGTTATATCTATATTAATATGCCCTATTAAGCACATACTTAGATTAATTAATGACTGACCCGGCTTAAACTAAGTTCCTGCCTCAATTGTTAACCCTTTAATTATGAAAAGTGTATTAAAGTGTATCAACAAAAGTCAAATCATTTGTTATATAAATTTACAAGTGAAACTTAATATAAATATTCTTTAAAATGTGTGGATAATACCCGAAACAGTATTCTTCGGGTGAAAAAGCAAGATCATTTTGCGTTATGTGAAAGCAAATTTATTGCCCTCTAACGTTACTATTAGGCTATATACCAAAATTTGGGAAAAAGTCTACCTCAAGTTTGATCTTAAAGGTATTGAGGTTCAAGAAACCATTTTTCAAATATTATTTGTTATTATATTTGTTACATACCCCTTCAATCGCTACGGATAAGCAGTTGCATATAAACTGCAATGGGACTGTATTAACAACCAACGAATGTTTATATTTATCTACATGTCTATATACATTGCGTCATTAATATGAGTTCATTGTCATTCAATATTGTAAAAACAATTTTGAAAAACAATCACCATTACCTTGAATTTAAAATACAACGTGTGTTTATTACGAAAAATAAGATACGCTACAATGTTGGTCTGTGGAGAATTGTGCGCTACTTTGCAGTAACTACGGTATGTAAAATGGCTGAGGAAAATTGTGTCCCCATCTGTATTTCTTCTAGCATTTCTAGTCTTCTTCTGGATGACCTTTAAAACTTTTTGACAACCCCTCGTATATATCACACAAATCCGTAATAGTGATCTACATCGAGCTCCATTGTAAGTATATAAACATTGTGTTCAGTTAATCATGTTAATTGTATTGCCTGAAGTCACTTTGCCCTCGTAACGGTTAAGCTCTGTCAAACTGCCAGTACATCTCTAGACCTCACTGAAATGGATATTCACCGCCGTCGCGTATATTTTGGTTTAATATCCACCTTATCGCCACACACCTTACAAACGTCATCCAAAGATCTTTCAGACATACAAATCTTTTAGACAAATAAATAAAAACAAACACGAACTTAAAATCGTGATGTAATTTATCATAAGTTTATAAAATGCCAATCGTCTCAATAAATGAAAAGACTAGCCGTATAAAACATAAGTTGCTTTTCAGACCAAATATGTGATGACTCACCCCAAAAGGGGGACTTTGAAGATGATATCGATTTTGATTTTATCATTTCATTTGTTACAGCATTTTCGAAGCTTTAAAATGACGCCATATTTGGTTGAAATTGATCAAGGCGATCACATTTTACAACAGAAAATATGCTGGAAATTCTTATGATTTTCTTAATATTTTGCTGCCTATTTTCATCAGTTTCTCGAAAAGTGTTTTGTCGCTTTTTGGGGTGAGTCATCACAAATCTTGGTGTGTCGCACAATGTTGTTAGGATTGTCACCGATAAACGAATAGTTTTTATATTAAAACCCTACACATGTAAATCCTTTGATTTTTTGTCAAAACTGGATCCCAGGAGTTCAACGGGTGTTGTGACACGATTGCTTCTCTTGCGTAAACAAAATTTTCGGAATAAAAATCCGACAATGAGTCCGACATATTGTACCATCTCACAAATTGTCAGGATAGATACCCCAATCCATAGTCCTAACTGACCTCCGATATCACTCAGCACATCTGACACCTAAGATGGAAAAATAAGAGATATGAGTCAAAAAAAAAATGTGCACGAATTAAAACTGATTTTGACCTTGGTAAAAGCACCAAATTATAAATGTCTTGTTAATGTAGTAAAGCAGAATAAATAAGCTTTAAAATGCAGAAAAAAATACGCAAAAATTATAAGAAATTATAGAAATCAGATGAAAAATAAAAAAGATATGACCAATTTTGTAAGTACTTCTTAGATTTTATTATAACTCCAAAACCCGTAATTGTTATATGTAATATCTTGCTTAACTGTGTAAATCCCATTGGAATGGAAGAAAAAGAGACGTACTTTCGAAATTGGTCATCTTTTTTTATATTTTTCATTCGATTTCCATCAGTTTTTATCCATGCACATATTTTTTTATTCACGTGGTATGCAGTGACATAGATTTTTCAGGAAAATGTCCGAATTGTTTCATTCCACTGCACTGCATTAGTTGGGAACTACGGCTTCTTGATTACAAGGCACGGGAACTACCAGACTTGAAATCATGAATGTTAATTAATAAAGCCATTCTAATCTGTTTAGCTGAATGATGCATCATGACGTAATGGTGAAGAGACAGAAGAGTATCAACACCGAATGGTACTGTAACAGCACTTTAAACTTTCAGACCATCTTGCTATCTTAGAATGTTACTGATTCTATAATGTTTAGTACCAAAGTAATTGTACTAGCCTCCTCTATCAATACATATGTCTAGAGTTGTAATACGAGTCTTGATTTTAAAGCTATTAGCATGATTAGCATGATTAGCATGATTAGCATTTAATAATGTGCAGTTAATGTTTGGACACCCAGTAGATACTTGGCCTATAATTATAGGCCATTGTTCAATCTATTCATAACAAGTTACCTCACAGGCTCTATGAATTCATAGGTACTTACCTCGAGAATAGGCCACCACTCTATGTATTCATAGTTATTATCCCATAGGATGGCTCCTTTTTATGTATTCATATAAACTGACCCAATCTGTACTATGTATTCATAGATACTTTGGGCCCTCGACAACATTGCAAAGGATATCACAACCCTTCGTTTTCAGACATAGACTTTGCTCTGTAACTCAGCAATGAATAATTAAATGTAAATAAAAGGATTTCTGGAAGTGGATTTGCATACTGAAATTCTGCTCTATGTATTCATAGATCCTTACCCCATAGGAAGGCGACTGCTCTATATATTCATAGTTGAATTCCTGATAGAATACTTGTACTCTTGCAATGTTAGACCTGCGGAAAAATAAGTTATAATTGCCACTTGAGTTTTTCACTTTTCACTTTAAAAAAGATCCACGTGTCATGGTAGAGAAATTTGCTCTATGCAGTGATGTATTTAAATAACGTCCGGCCTGTGGCATTCATGTTATTGGTCAGGATGGGCATGCGAGGCGTGCAATACAATAAGCTTGGTTTGTGGCTGTCCAAAATTTAATGTGCAGGCCGTGTTCTATACGTTCATGTATGTCTCTCAAAAGTTCCCGGGGTCACTATTAGTACAAGGAGGACACCATGCTTACACAAAAACGAAAGGTTTTTTTTTTTTTTTTTTTTTTACGAACGGGCAATATGCTCGACTACATTGCAACGGATATCACAAATTGCAAAAATCTGGAAATTAAAGATTACTTTACACTGAAAAATATATCCGGTAAATTACCAAAGTACCCGAAAGTACCAGTCACTTCAATTGTTATCATTTTAGAGTAATTTTTACAGATTTCCTATTACAATTTAATAGGCTGTAAAATGTCTGCATTAAAAGCGTTTCATCATTTAGCCCTGAGCAGAATTCGATCCTGGAACATTCCGTTTCGTGTATTATTAGAAATGCCTAGTCGTTTTTTGACTAGAAACCCTAGTCAAATTATTTTGACTCGAATGGTCATACTTGTCCCCGTCCTATAGACCTTTTCAAACAGCGATCGAAAAACTTCGGAAAACAAAGTCAAAGCGGGTGTCTGAAAACAAAAAATGATAGTACCGCAAAACTGCATACTATAAAAACGGCAACGTTCGTCGTTATTGGAAACGCATATATATACATGTAGAAGTGTCGAACTTTGCCCAAACATGAGGCACTGAGGTACTGTTTTTTTCCGGAAATGATCAGAAAGCTTTCGGGTATCTTCTGTAAAATGTCGGTTGGAAAAGATCTATACAGAAGTTTCAATAATCCTGTTGACCAGGAATTCTAGTCAACATATGACTAGATTACCTTAGTGAAAATGACCAGAGTCTAGTGAGCTCTTAGGAATCGTTCAGAAACACTTGTAAGGGAGGGTGTGGGGGGTGCTGATAAAAAAAAATTCGGGCCCCTTTTTCGACCTCAAAAAAATTAAGGGCCCCCCTTTTTTGCGACAAAAATTAGTGGTCAGCCCCACAGAAAAGCGTGTAAACTCAATTTTTAATGGAAAATTTGTGGCATTTTTGTTCAAGGCTACCCCTTTCGAGGGTGAAACATTGAAGCCCCCCCCCCTTTTTTCGCATCAGGCCCCTAATTACAAGTGTTTGTGAACGTCCCTTATTGCAGCCGGCAATCTAGTTAAATTTGACTAGTTTCTGGTCAAAAGTGACTAGGTATTTTTATGAGTATGTATAAGCATGATGTCCACTTTGCAATGACAGTACCCCGCGGCCTCTCCGCAGTACACTCTTAAAAATGCCTGGTCGATTTTTTTTTACTAGAAACCCTAGTCAAATTATTTTAACTCGAATCTGATCAGTTTGACTAGACATACTTGTCATTCTTGTCCCCGTCCTATAGATCTTTTTAAACAGCGATCGGAAAACTTCGGAAAACATGGTCACGTGCAACAGCGGTTGCAGTCGGCGACGAAAACAAAAACAGATAGTACCGCAAAAGTGCACTATACATGTATGCATGTAAAATTGGCAACGTTCGTCGTTTTGTTGGAAACGTACTGTAGAAGTGTCAAACTTTGTCAAAAGATGAGGCACTGCGGTACTGTTTATTTTCGGGAACGATCTGAAAGCTTTCGGTTATCTTCGGAAATGGTAGGTGTGAAAAGGTCTACACAAAGGTTTCAACACAACAATCCTATTGACAAGGTATTCTAGTCAACATCTGACTAAATTACCTTAGTGAAAATGACTATAGAGTCTAGTAAGCTCTTATTGAACCCGGCAATCGAGTCAATTTTGACTAGTTTCTGGTCAAGAGTGACTAGGTATCTTTAAGAGTGTAGGAGGAAGCCCGTTTAGCTTACTTAATCCATTCCAACGGACCACTACTTCGCCTTATCAATCTACGTACTTCATCATTGGTTTCCTCCATTTTGTCAAGTAATGTTTTCTGCAAAGGAAGGAAAAAATGCAATTTCAAAGGGGCGCACCATTTGATTCTCAGGGGGGGGGGCATGGAAGTTTTTTGAAGAAAAAAAAACTTGACCCAAACATGAGTAAGAAAAAAAAAACTTTACCCAACTACTTCAAAGTAAAGAAAAACATAAAAAATGTAATAAAAAAAACTTTGCCGCCGAAGGCGGCGAAAAAAAAATGTCGCCAACTTCTGCGGCTAAAATAAAAAACTTGACTCGACCCCAACTTCCATGCCCCCCCTGAAAATCAAATGGTGCGCCCCTAATCATCAGTCTGATCACATTGAAAACGATTGCATCTGTCTTTTTTCCAGGGCCAATAGCTGACGCGTCGGCTTTCAGATAAGATGACAGTTGCAAATTAAGGAGATAAGTTGAAAATGTGGTCGTTTCAGAGTAGTGGAACCTGGCGACGTTGTACTACTTTGAC
>JXSR01S018114.1:109105-122692 GCA_000969725.1 Ophiothrix spiculata
AGTCAAAACCATTTGGGCATGTTTATCTGTAGTCCATGTTATCAATCCAACACGACTTTTCAAACTAGATGCCTATGGAGCTGGTCACTTCCTTAGGGTGTAGATACTTGTATGAGTAGATACGTGTTTTACTCCGATCGTCAATGATCTGTTCTATTGCTCGTAAGTCATTCCGAAACCTGTAAGAGAAAAATTAAAAGCAATGATAGTTGAATACCGAACGCTTTTTAAGCAATTGATATTTTATGTTTCATCTTGAATTCGATTGCTTTTTCATTCATTCTTTCGAAGTTAAAGAGGACAAATCATGTTCATTAAGTTTTATAACCCTGTAAACGCCTTCAACCGAGGCCATTTATAAGTTAACACACAATACAAACGTGGACACACACCAAACCGTGGACGTCCACGGTTTGTAGATATGTGCATGATGATGGAAATAACGTACAAATGCTATTTAGAGCATGTCCACGTTTGGGGGTAACAGGGTATGTCCACTTTTGGATAGCACCATGTCGAAGTAAGTCCACGGATATGCGATTAACTGCTGATTGGGTGTGTCCTCGATTGGATGGTAAACTTATGTATGTCCTCGTTTGAAGGCGATTTCCTGTAGGGGTGAGTTGGTAGATGTGTATAGAGGTGTGTATTTGTTTATTAAAACTAACGACCTATTTTGAAAACCTCTTGAACCATAGTGATATTGGTATATAAAACCTAAATATATTTTCTAAGACTTCCAGAGATTTATTCTAAGCTTTTTATTTTTTTTAGTTAAAAAAAAACCAGTATTTTAGTTCAATTTTAAAGGTTTTCTACCAAGTAAATAGATTCAATTCCTTGTAAAATGTCATTTCCAAAAATAATAATTGCAAATTCATATGTGAAATCATCCAAAGGTAAAGTGCTCAACCATAAGGGAGCTTGAATGCTTAATATTGTAATAAGGCATTGTTCGATTGTTTTTTATTTTGATGTTAATTGAAAGAGGAGATCTTAACTACAAAATATTCCAGATTAGAGCATAATTTGAAGTTCATGTGGGAGGGGCGCCCCTTTATTTATGTTTGTTGTATATGTAAAATGGAAAAGACAAGGTTTCGTATTATTATAGTCACTAAATAAAGGAAACACACTATTTAATAAAGTTTTAATTATATTTGAATAAATTTTATTATCAACCAAATATGTTGTTATTTTAATGTACATCTTACAAGCAAAAAGCGGTCAGCTCAATACATTTTATCAATAGAATTCAATATACAACATTATACCAGATAATACGAGAAAAAGTTGTAACAATATATACGATTGCACTTTTGGTTTATATTGCATGTTTAAACATTTTTTTTTCACAAATAACATAAAGCAGTTCTATATAACATTCATTATCATATTGGTTTATTTTACTACAGATCACTCGCGAATGAAGCAGTTTTAAAACTACAAGTTGCAATACTATATATAT
The DNA here is from genome assembly GCA_000969725.1 of Ophiothrix spiculata. Classification (NCBI taxonomy): domain Eukaryota; kingdom Metazoa; phylum Echinodermata; class Ophiuroidea; order Amphilepidida; family Ophiotrichidae; genus Ophiothrix; species Ophiothrix spiculata. Next base: position 110,574 of record JXSR01S018114.1, read on the forward strand.
TAATAGCCCACAGAAGATATAAATCATATATGGAACTTTCTACTGCATATCTCCTACCCAATTTAAAAACGCAGTATGTCCAAACATAAATAAAAGTAGATACTTCTATTGTAAGTTCCAATGTATGTATGTTTATTCCCTTTCTAGAAAGTTGTATGGCCGTATGTTAGATGTAATTTAGTTCCGAGCTCCAGAGCGGCTTAGATTCTGGGCGGCTTGTATTCTTTAATTTACGGTTTATAATTCCCTTAGGCGCAAAAGAGCATCGATTGTCTGCACAAATCTGCAATTAGTTTGTGCTTATACACATACTGCGTTCTAACTTTACGAGGCAGGTACGATTCCTGTGCTTTGTTTTAGAACACTCATATCACTGAACACATTAACACTTAAGTGCATAAGGGGGGTCCATATGGACCCTGGATTTTTTACATAAAGCCGATAAAGCTGTTTTATGTAATTGTCAAGGTATGGGTTGCGCATGTTTTGGTGAAAAAAATTCAAATCGGTCGCGTCGTTTTTGAGATAATTAGCATAAACTGGTAAAATGATGGCGCTGTTCAAATTTTGTTTTGTCCCTTAAACCGAAAAGAAACAACTTTTTTCAATTTTACACTTCAAGTTTGGCGGGATATTTTTCCGAAAAAATGAAAATTTGACACGAATTGGAAATCCGGCCGCCATTTTGAAACGGAATGACGTTTTTTTATTTTTTTTTTGTTTCATATGATTTTAATTGAGTTGGTGTATCACTGTGTACAGTTTTAAAGATAAAAGATATGGAGAACATTGTTTTTAAAGCGATCAAAATCCAGGGTCCATATTGTATTTCAGCATTATTCATATATATTAAGTATAGTATATTATTTGCGCATATCATATGGACCTCCCTTGTGCACTGACGGGATTCTAAAACACCTTATGCAGTTAAGTGTTAATTAGTCAAAACCCATGTCTTATTTGACGAATTAAAAGTTAGTCATGCAGAGTGATTTTTTTATATTTTTGGGAAAAAGTGCTAAAAATGTGCGAGAAATATTGAAAACACAATTGTTGGTATTTAAACAATTGTTTTCATCTTTAAACATTCGATTTGTAATCAGTTAATTATTAGTTAATTGATAAATGGTTAATTTCATGACTAATTATTGAATATCAAATGTGTTTTAATTAGTCAATTTTAGTGCTTAACGAACTGAATTTACTCAAAATGACCAATATAATTCATGAGGTGTCATCGTAACTGACTAATTAATGGTGAATATCTATCAAAAATTAGTCAATTAATTCGTCATTCAGTTAGTCATGCACTAGAATTGACAAATTAACAACACATTTGATATTCGCTTATTAGTCATGTTATTACTTATTCATTAGTTAACTAATAATTACCAAATTACTAATTGAATATTTTAAGACGGAAACCATTTTTTAAACACTGAAAATTGTTTATCAACATCTTAAAGACATGTTCAGCATTTTTTCATGAAAAAATCACTCTGCATGACTAATTTTTAGTTCGTCAAATAAGACTTTTGACTAACTCAATACATGTCGTATACCGGTATATTTGGTACCTGTGACATTGTAATTCAGCATTATGCATATATATTAAGTATAGTATATTATTATCCGCATATCATATTGACCTCTCTAAAATTCGATAAATATCGACAGAAACAAATGCAACTCATACCAACGGATTGATGTTATCATCAAGCGTTTTTAACTCGGAGACCTATATGAATTTTGTTTTAATCTAGTAGCCTATCAGAGAGCCGAAAAATCATAAATAGTTTGATTAGTATTGAAAATTATTGACTCTTTCGAACAGAATTTTAAGTACAGAAAAAATGGGTCTAAATTTTATTAGACTTCAAGTAAAATAATTATAAAGCCCTGAGATCTAGGTGTTTAACACTAAACAGTCCACTGTAAGTCAATATCGAACTTATTTTGACATCGTTTGTACCTTTTTCCACACAAGGCATTGCAAGTAGAAAGAAATACACCCACTATGTTTAATATTTTCATATTTGTTAAACTAATAACTTAAGTGGTAATCTTGAAAATACCCGAGTAAGAATTTTAAAATCGTAAGCAAGATAAAGAATATACACTAGGTAAAATGTTGGTATTACTTGATTGTTTCATTTTTCTCCATTAATTCTACTTAAAATTGTAAGACAAATACTTTAGATACTTATTCCACAAATATGGCATCCATTTCGTATCTTGATTTACCAGCTGCCCTGTAAAGTTTATGGAAAATCTTATGTACTTCTTCATAACATTGCAATGGCTTATGAGAAGAAATGACTTCAAGCTCGCAATCGTACTTTTTATATTGGACTATTCAAAGACGAAAATTATGATGCGGTTTGGAAAATCGAATCACTGTTTGAAACCTACACTTTCATGACTTTACTTTCTTTGTAGTCTTGTATATCAAAAGAAGTAAAATAAAGTTTCCACTTAAAATTTTGTGACTGCTTTTTCCCAAGACCACATCATGTAAGGATTTTGTTATTTTATACTGTGCATGTGGTCATGTTAAATAAAGATCAAACAAACATATAAATTGGAAAACTTATTGGTTATTTAGTACATCAACAATCTTTGGCAACATTTGAGTTAATCAAAGTAAGTTATAGGAATTGTGACAACTTTATTAAGTTGGCAACAAGGTAATATAATACCTATTATTATTACAGTAAGTAAACAATTTGAACTATGAATCGTGTATATTTTATATGGATATTGTCGGGCTGGACAACAAAAATGATTTTGATAATGTCCATCTTACCGACGAATTGCTTTAATGTTGATTTTAAGGTCTGGTTAAGTAAAACTACATCACTGAGGATTATGGTTCAATTTCAAGTTCATGATTAACGACTTATTAATGCAATAGGGTGTATATTTTAACTAGGGAGTTTTTCCGGGAAATCTAAGCTTTACATGTATGCCTCCATTAAGAACATATTTTAATTGCGGCTCATATAAAATACTATCTGGGACTAGATATAATATTAATTACATGATCAAAATGTGTCAGAAAATTGAGATTCCGACGTTGCATTATTAATTCTTCTGTTTTAATGACATATAATAAACTAACAAAACTTTGGTTACAGGTTTCAAATACTGTACATCAGATATAGTCAGATTATTTATATAACGAGACATTATATATTTACATAGATTGAAGCTGTTAAACGAAGAATAAAATCGTTATATACACAAATATTACAAATATACAATAAAAACGTCTTTATAATTTTTAAGTATAAGTTGATGATTATAAACAAACTTGATAAAATGTTTATGAATAAGCATTGTAAGCTCAAGGCACCTTTGTTGTATTAAGGCCGTAACAATGTACGGGATGTCCAATCTTGTGCAAAATTAGGTGACATGTTTAATAAATCCACAAAAAGAGGTGAAAAACCTTCCACATATTACATTCAAAAAGATAGTGAGAGAGCAAAAATATAAAGGCTGATGGAGTATGAATTAGGCTGTGCTCTACAGTGTGGGTTGTGCGCCACTTGGCTGCATCTTCGTCACAAATATCCCAAGAACTAAAGATTCAAAGACCTGTTGGTTCTTTTCGGATGAACAATCAAATCATTCGTCTTGAAAGTACTCTTAAAGCAAAACTATAATGTGTTAAAAATGAAGCGCCCCCTGTCACCCATGACTTTTGATTTTTTTTAGCTTATTGGGTTTGTTTTTGGTAAATATAAATACCCTCCAAATTATTTGGCTTAAATATGCTTACTTTTTCTGTTATGTCCATTTGTTGAATTAAATTCGGGATCCCGAATTTAGTTCCTCATGTATTAGTATAGGAAAGCATACATGTCCTTTTCATCCATTTTCTGGTGGCAAAACCATTTCTTGATGAAACACACTTGAAAACGCTTTTAGATAGTCATATTTTTTCATGTTATCCTGTTGTTACTATAAACCATTTTGGATCAAAATCTTATAGTATTGCTTTAAGTCTAATGAGATCATTCATCCTGTAACAACGATCAAGTCTTGAATTATTTTGACTTTGGATTGTCATTACACCGATACGTGCTTTTGACGCTTGAAGGTTCCGAATGTCATACTTATATTTTTTAATATATGAGGCTGTTACAACATTTTTGCAGTTGTATTCTCAACTTTGAATGAGTATTATTTTTATAAAATACATGTACTAATTATCTATTTAAAACCACAAGAAAATTATTACCAACCTTTAGGAGCTTTCAATATCTGGGTCTTTAGCTTGATACGCCTTTCTGACAAAACAAGTAATACTTTTTGCGGTATCACGGGAAATTACAAAGTTGTTGATTTTAAGGAGAGGACAGGTTAGTATACTTACGTTTCAAAACAATTGATACACATTTGGTATTTTATCAAACAGTGAAGGCGCTTAGCTACAGTTAAAACATTTATTGCTTGTACTGTCCGGGTGTGCTAGGACTCAATGTCATTTTACAACACGAAAAATTCCAGAAATAGAGTTACCCTTCTTCTTCCGAAGCCCGTTTCATAATGTCGAGCTTTGTCATGAAGATGTGAATTATCTTTGTCTAGTATATTAAGGAAATACTGTCCCCTTCACTCAGTGAGCTAATCTCTTGTCGTGATTTCATGGTTGCTTGGATTTCTTTTTTTAGTTCTACTTTGTTACTTATTTGCAAAGGACCTGATTCCCACAAAATAATAAGAGATGACATGAAGAACTTTAAAAAGAGTAATAGGATGGATAAAATAAATGACAAAATGTGCTTCCCGGCGTTACCGACAAATATTTTGAATCCGTGACTAATCAACATCAGGGATCATGATGCAAGAATACGAATGCGCCTCCTCCAGCTTACCGCCTGATGTCATCCTAATAGCTGATTAAAGTTAGAAACCAAAGTGTCCCAATGGCAGCCATTATACGTAGAAAAGTAACCCAAGAAACACATCGTGAACATGGAAAGAAGACTTGACGTGTAATTGACAAACATATTTAAAAAATCACCCAAAACCAAAGTCAACATCTGCGTTGTTTTTTTTTTTTAGAAAGCAGCCACAAAAGCTTGAAGTCAACTACGCCTCTTGACAAGTTGGTATCCTCCTTTTCAGAGGATGTGTCTCGAAAAAGGAAAACTCCACAATCGACGGTGGTGGATGTGATTATATTCTTCAGGACGATAAACATCCCCAAACCCACTATTAGGACCATATCTCTTCTATCAATGAAAGGCTGATCAACAAATCCATGTTGAAGCACTTGGAAAACCACAAGCTAATCTAACCGACATTTTGGTTTCAGAGCAGGATATTCCACATCTAGTGCCCTCGGAAACATTTCATAACGTGTCTTAAAGGTCGCCTGGTTGAAACCTGTTGTTACTTGGCCGTAACTCGTGTTTAAACTAAATCATTGAACTAATGTTGAGCACTTCTTGTATTTGCAGAGTGGAACAAAATATCGCTTGCAAACCATTGTTGTTAGTTTATTTTCTTCATGCTTACAATGGATTTAACCATTAATAGTATTAATTGATTATTGAAACACAATGTCTTTACCCATTTCGGTACCAATGTTTAAGCCAAACCCAGAACCAGTAACAAGGTTCGTTAGTCCGTAGGTTCACTAGTCCGAAAATGAAATAGGGTTTGCTAGTCCGAAAATGAAATAGGGTTTGCTAGTCCGAAAATAAAATAGGGTTCGATGGTCTGAAAATGAAATAAGGTCCGCTGGTACAAAATTAAAAAGGGTTAATCCTAAGGTTCGCTAGTCCGAAAATGAAATAATGTTCGCTAGTCCGAAAATAGAATAAGATTGACTAGTCCGAAAATGAAATAAGGTTCACCAGTCTGAAAATGAAATAAGGTTCGTCAGCCTGAAATAAATAGGGTTCGCTAGTCCGAAAAATGATTAATCATGTTAATTAGCAACCTATTTTTTTCAGACTAGCGAACTTTTTCCATGTTATGACTGGTAAACCTTATTTAATTTTCGGATTGGTAAATTTTAGGACTAGCAAACCTTTTTAAAATGTTGGATAAGCGGACCATATTTTATTTCCAGACTAGCGAACCTTTTTTAAATTAGAACTACTAAACCCAATTTCCGGACTGACAGACCTTTGTTTTCGTATTCGGACTGGTGAACTTTCAGGTGTAGGAGAATACGCCTTCGGACTAGCGATATGTTACCGTTTAAAATATATTAACGTTAGCAGGAAATATATGATCCCGTTCGTTTTGCCAAATCTACACCAATCCAATCACACAGATCAGAAACTCATTGTTTAACTGAATTTGATTGATTAAAAAGGCTAAATTAACGATTAGCAATTCAATATACTTCAGAAAAATGATTGTAATTTTCTTACGACTTGCGTTAACCATAAGTTTTCTTTAAAAAGAAGGTAAGCATGAATCAAAGTATGTGTTAAAGGGTTTTCGGTTTTTAAAAAAATAAGCCAATATTTTGAAAATTGATATTCAAACATTATCGAAATACTTCAAGGGAGTTCCATATATTATTTGATAGTTTGTTACAAAATTGCGATTTGTTTGGAAGCTATGTTGACAACCTGGCATTATTTTCTTAAGGGATGCCACATTGCTACAGGTTTCCGTAAGGACATCATCATTTGGTTCCAGTGTGCCAATGGCGCGCCCTTTGAGTTTGGTCCGATGAGCACGTGACCAATACTTGGTGTTTTGCCACTTCCTGTAGTGGTTTCTGCCACCGTGATGCGCAGTGTTACCTTCTGCAAAACAAAAAAATATGACAAATAAAAAATACCATTGTAAAATTTGTTTGAAATATATTTGTGTTTAAAAAGCAAAACAAATGTTGAAATAAATAAATAACTTCCACGGACAAGGAACAAGGTATTCAAATTTAATATGAATGCTTGCTAAAAATGAAATAATACATAGACCATATTTTTTTTTAATTATTTTTTTGCCACTTCCTGTAGTGGTTTCTGCCACCGTGTTTTTTAACATGCATAACAATATGGCCACATTGAGCATGTTTAATACATATTATAACAATTAGACTTAAATATAAATTTAGTAAATGTATCAGGAATTAAAAACTAGCGAAAAATCGATTCTGTATTTTGCACAGTTTCGAGAGCCGTATAGTACCAGCTTATATACTTACATCCAATATATTAGCAGGAACTGAATACATCATGGCTTCGTTGTATATTGGGCAGTTGTCACCTCGCTTTGCTGACGTCTTCTTTTTGCTGATTTTCTTCCCACTTTGTAAGAGGTACACTTTCACAAAAGGATCTGGAACACAACGAGAAGTCAGCAACAGTATAAATGGGTCAATGCAAGGACAGTTATGAGTGATCAAAGCATTAACATTTTAGTGCATTAGGTTTGTCGCCTATGCGCAAGGATATTAGAATTAGGATAATTTTCTCAAAAGTTGAGATGTTCTATCTATTTAAACTCCAAACATAATTTGTAAATGTGTTGTGTTTTATGGTAAAAAAATCCTGATCAGTATGCTATTCAGCGCCAATGCATAAGTGTCAAAGACAATTTATAAACAAAGACGATAAACACGTTATCTACGTTTTATTTGCAAAAAAAGTACTGGTTAGTAAAGAATACAGTGTTTATAGATATTAGTAAAAGCAACCATGTTATAAACCTAGGGAGCAAAACATATTTATGTGAAACAGAAAGTTATTTTAATGTGTCCTATCTAGATGGGTTCTATAATGGACCATACAGGTTGTAACATAAAAAATTATACATTGTTATCTACGCTGAGAGAATAAAGTTAAACCTTGTATCACATTGTCGTTTGTTTATATCGAAAGCCAACTTCTTAAGCTACAAAATGCACTTTGTCTCATCCAAATTGATGGTCTACAAGCAGAGTTATGGCAATTATACTGACCCTACCTTCAAACCACCTGGGCCAGTTTATCCGATTCATTTACCGGTAGCAAAATAATGGCACATAATGCCCCAAATCAGCCATACGATATTGAACAGGATAACCAATGATAACGGTGCTGATTTTAGTGTTCCATGAAATTATATCTAACAAAGGCATATTATAGACCTCTTAATGATGACCTTGCCCGTAGACTGTTGTATTTTTGATGTTGGACGGGATGCAAGAACAAAGTTTTAAGAGATATCCTAGTTGGCGAGACAACACATCACCTAAATGACAGAATCAAATTAGGTCAAATTAAACATTATCATTTCTGAACTTAACTTTTATCAATTGAGCTAGGAAATTCATTTTTAATTTCCATATTTCCCTTTGAATATGAAACTGTGTGAAAAAAACAACTGCAAAAGGATTATTGTTTTACACTCTTTGCTTTCCATCGAGTATTTGATGCAACTGTTTAGGCCTGCACCTGTTTATGCTTACTCTGGTATGATAAGCAATATTTCAACCTATTAAAGCATAACTTTTATCATAAAAATACCATAAAATTATTTATGAACTATTCTTATCATATGAAAAAATATAATCATTCTTGAACACGAGGTGTGCCTTTTGTCATTTTATCTCACTGCATTGTTAATCTTCATCGAATCATGGAAAACTGTAAACGCTGAAATAATGGTGAAATCTCCCCAAGTGGTTTTTAGCGGTCTTTACCTAAATGGTCATAACTTTTGATCCTGACCATTAAATGAGACCATTTAAGCTGCTTCTGGTAGCCAATTCAACAGCCTTTCATATAAAGGAAAGTTTGTGAATTCAACGATTTTATTTTCCTAATGATATCGATAACAAGAATGTATAATTTTTTATGTTACAACCTGTATAGGTAACATCACTAGGGTGGGCAAAAAATCAATCTGTTGAATGAGATTCTGCAGGGGTGGTAGAAGTCATTGCGGGGGTCAGATTTGAAAATTGGTCACATCTTGTTTAAAACCAGTCTTACATGTTTCTCTCATCATAACGAAGCAGAAAAAAATATACTTTTAACCATCTCTGATGAATGCTTTAAGAGTTAAATCCAAAAAAACATGAAAGGTTTCAAAATGGTCTCAAATTGTTTGTCTTGCAAAACTGTCTGTACAAATAAATATTTTCCAATGTCTACGATCAACCATTGTTGTGGTTTTAGATGGAGGTAATATTTGTTATTTGCACAAATTATTGTAATTAAGACGTTTTGCTTGATACCATAGAAACTAATGATTTAAGACCTTGAAAATATTACTTTGTTTTCACAGTTTTGCAAGACAATCATTTTTAACCAAAATGTGACCCCGTAATGACATTTTCCTGTTTTGGATATAACTTAACCCTTCATCAGAGAGGGGTTAATTTATACTTTTTCTGCTTCTCATTGATAAGAGGAACCATGTTAGAATAGTTTAAATCAAAATTGGACTAATTCTGAAATGTATCCCCTGCAATGACTTAACGTCTTTACCCCCTCCTGCTGGGTAGCATGTAACAGATTGATTTTGTGCCCAACCTAGTGATGTTACCTATGATACATAAAACCCATCTTGAAAGGACACATTAAAATAACTTGTTTTTAAAAAGAATGTTTTGCTCCCAAAGTTTATAACATTTGGTCAAATTTGGACATATCCATTTCACTCGGCTACGCCTCGTGAAATAGAAAAGTCCACATTTGACCTCATGATATATTTTGTACTATTGCACTCTCAGGCATTCAATATTTGTATACTATTGCACGGCACGAAACAAACCTGTCGGATACCATGATATAAAACAAATATTGAATGCATATGCACGTGCAATAGTACATACGCTTTGTGAAATAGAAAAGTCTAAATTTGACCTCATGATTTATTTATTACTATTGCACTCTCAAGCATTCAATATTTGTATACTATTGAATGGTCATTTATCACGGTTGCTCATATAGTTGGAATAAAAATATTTTTAGAACTTTTTAATGTAAACGTCAATTTTTGATGAATATATCTGGAAAATTATGTTGATTTTGGTCAGATTTGATAGATAATCGTATTAGGTATGAAATGGAACTCCGATTGTGGTCAATTTTCTCTTGAACTGATAAGGGGCAGCAACAAAAATGGGTCAAAAACGTGATTTTTAGGTCAAATTTGATTTAACCCCGCCTTTGACCCCGTCACTTCTTTACTCAAGTTGAGTGGTCATGCTGAAAGTTTATCTGCAGTAGAATGAGAATCAGGTGATTGAATGTCTTGGTCACGCTTGATTGCGCCAAGAGAATGCTTGGAAGCAAAGAACAAAATGATCCTCCAACGGCCCTCAATTTACAAAAATACGGTTGTAGTGAACGTGGAATGGCTTCCAGCGGTATACGACATCTTAAAAAGTTTTGAAGATGTCATATACCGCCAGAGACCATTCGACGTTCCCCACAACCCTATTTTTGTAAATTGAGGGGCGTTGGAGGATCATTTTGTACTTTGCTTCCAAGCATTCTCTTGGCGCAATCAAGCGTGACCAAGACATCCAATCACCTGATTCTTAATCTACTACAGATAAACATTCAATATGACCTTTCACCTTAAGTAAAGAAGTGATGGGGTCAAAGGCGGGGTCAAATCAAATTTGACCTAAAAATCACGTTTTTGACCCATTTTTTTGGTTGCCCCCATACCAGTACATGAAGAAATTGATCACATTCGGAGTTCCATTTCACACCCACCAAGATTACCTATCAAATCTGACCAAAAACAACATAAGTTGCCAGATATGTTCATCATAAAGTGACCTTTACATAAAAAAGTGGTAAAAATATTTTTATTCCAACTATATGAGCAACCCTGTACTAAGATTATATTTAACATAGTATATGTAATCAAAAAACACAAAGTTCAATGCACAAATAATCGGTAACGCATGACTTAAACCACGAATTCTTACTGGTATTGTCGAACACACCTGCTACTGATTTCTTGTCAGACCATTTGAGATTCCTGGCCTTGACTACAACTACAGTCAGACGCTCTGCTGTGGGGAGGTAGCTTAGGGAAAACAGGATGTCTCCAAGATCAGTTGGTTTCTGAAACGAGACAGAGAAAAACATATTGTTTGAAATTAACGATATCTGGATTCAAAACATGATAAACTCGTCCTTATACCTGACTTAATGAAATTGTACAGAAACTTCAATTTTCCGCAAATTTTAACTCTGACCGCATCACACATTACATTATCGTAGTTTAGCTTTTGATGTGCATGAAAAGAAAAATACCAACTCAGTTCGGCGGAACTCACAATCCGGATACGTATCAAAAACCCCGTTTGTCGGCCTCCAAACAAAATTTTCGCTAATAAACATTTAGTCGTGACGTCAAAATGACGAGTGACTCCAAACAAAATAACTTCAACACCGAGTTGAGAGTGAATACAATTTCGCGCTAGATTACACATGTTACTGAATTGCCATATACATTGGACCAAATGTTTGTTAGGCCCGGTGCAGACTCCACTATCGTATAGAATATTTTGCTTAGAATATTCTATGCTGACGACAAAATGACGTAGGTCATCGAAAAAAACTGTGTGTTTTATTCGGCCACTACGTCATTTTGTCGTCAGCATAGAATATTCTAAGCAAAATATTCTATACGATAGTGGAGTCTGTACCGGGCCTTACCCGTTCATACTTCTAATAACTCGATGGCAAATATTTGGTGTCGTCACGACCAAATGTTTGGTAGGGAACATTTTGTTTGGAGGCCGACTATGGTTTCGGCCTTATTATTAATGTATTATTATTATCATAATTAATGTTGCCACCTGTGATTGTTTTTATGATTTTCAAAATTAATACTGTCTTTGGAATCAATAAAAGACAAAATGTTCTGTTAGAAGAATATGATTAATAAAAACATATCTTTACTGTATTTTGTTCATTTCAAAATAAAGACAAAATCAGTTCTACTAAAGAGATGACAAATGACATTTGTGAGTATAAGTGAAACAAGTAATTCAAATGGCGGCGATGATACATCACGTTTGGTAAAATGGAAACTTTGTGCGCACAGAGTGATGAACACATCTGATACTCTATCAACAATTGACATTTCATAACAATTTAGCAATGTAAACATTATCATCAAACTTTTAGAGG
>JXSR01S018115.1:8933-22165 GCA_000969725.1 Ophiothrix spiculata
TGGCAAATTGAGACTGCAGGAAAAAAAGGAAAAGGGGAGAGAAAGAGAAAAGGGAAAGGAAGAAAAAGAAATAAAAGAAGAGCAAAGAGAGAGAAAAGAGGAGAGAAGACAGAGAGGTCAGAAAAGATGGGGCCAGTGAAAGAAATATCAATGTTTGCAGCATTTGGATTACAAAGAGTAAAGCACATTTGCTTGACTAGTTGGCAAGTTGATGTCTGATGCTGCATGGGCCAATAGAGGTAGCTCAGTCATCATATTTTCTCAGTTATCCTTGCATATTTTATTTTCACAAAATTTAGCCAAATTAAAAAGTTCTTCATGCCCCCACTTGGTCAGCAAAATCACTAAAATTCTCAATCTAAACCAAGAAACTGCACAATGCGCCAACCTCTGTGAGTTCAACCTTGTTTAATTGTGACAAAGAGTATATCCTAGGGTTTATAATATAAGAAAAGGTCAAAAGGAATGTGCAGAAACATGGGGAACAAATTAGGTTGTCTAGTACCTCATTGGTCTTTTTCTTTGCACATTTTGGTACTTTCGCATGTCTATTTTTCAAAATTTTCCAAAACTTGCGCCCATTTTTGACATTTTTTAGACAAAAAAATCAGCTCGAACAAATTTAGTACCTAAAAAGTGCCAATTTTTGCAGCCAATTTGGTATTTTGTATGATTTTGTTTCAAAATGTTGTATATGTTTGGCTGATTGGCCCTCTTTTTCATGAATTTAGTACAACCGGGTGGGGTGGGGGTGGGGTGGGTGGTTCAGTTGGCACATTGTATTTTTTGTAGTCGGCAAATTTGTAACTTTACTTTTTGCGGCCCCCCTGATCGAAAATCCTGGCTACGCCACTGTGGCTAATATTCATGTTTGTCTTACAACAGGGTTAGTGCGGGTCCTGGAAAGTCCTTGAATTTTATTCTGCAATTTCCAGGCCTTGAAAGTCCTTGAAAAACTGACTTTATCAAAAAAGTCCTTGAAAGTCCTGGAATTTTTGAATGTCAGAAATGTTAAAAATTAAAATGTCAAAAGATATTTCCATGCAATAATTTTTATCCAAAAATAAGCGAAAACAAATTTATTTTATTTGTTGACATATATTCCACTGGCTGCCGCTGATAAGGGAAAAGTCTTGAAAGTCCTTGAATTCTTTTAGGAAAAGTCCTTAAATGTTGCAAGTTAAAAAGTGTACTTATCCAGTACAATAATAATTCATAATAAAATTAAACATGTTGATACTATAAACAAAGAAATGATGTAAATGATACATGATGTGAAGACTTATCCAGAAATTTGAGGTGTCAAGATGATGTATAGGTCTAATTGTAATACATATACTATTTTGAATAGAAACCCTGTTTTGATATACCATAAAAGCCTTTTAAAACGTAATCGTTATTAATTTTAACAATTTTGAAATTGCATCAAATAACTTGAGATATAGACCTTTCCTAGACATGTTCTGGTTTAGTGAGTATATGTGACTTGCTCCCACAAAACCCGGACAAAGTCGCCAGAAACACTTAAGGAGATATAGCCCAACAAACTTGTCACAAATCAATAGAAAACAAAGGATTTTTCAACCTAAATGTCACTTTTTGACGACAAAACATTGGGCAATCCTGGAGTATGATATATCACTGGAAAGCTTATAATTTCGCCATTTTAAATTGTGTAAAATTTGAAAAATGGATTTGTCCGACTTTGTCCCGGTTCCAACAGAGCAGGTCACATATTTCAAACATGTGAGATTTGTAAGTAGATATTTGCACCAGGTGATTGCTTATAAAATAGTACAGGTTCACCAATTATTTTGTGTACTAAAGTGTAAGTTAGTGAGTGACATGATGTAAACCCCTTGATAAGGTAAGTTGAAATTGGTTCCAATTGTATACTACTGAAATGCACATTTGCTCTCCAGAGTGAAATAAACACACTTCCATATGAACTACTCAGCATAAACTGTTGATTTAGAGACCAGAAAGTGATATACGACAACAATAATGTTTTAGTGAGAATAGTAATTTGTGACCCGTCATATCGAAAGGTACCTTAAGGTCGGCAAAATGAAAATTGATTTTTTTGTCTCATCTGAAAGATTATATTTTAAGCTTTAAAATGACACCATGCTTTTGGTTATTGGATGTTCAATTACAAAGTTACATCCAAATTGGTAAAAGGTATCGGGCTGATTCCGAAAACTAAAGTTCTGCGAAAATCAAGTTTAAAGTTTCTGTACTGGTTAAACGTGAATGGAGAAAGGATTTTTATCTCGGGTTTTTAAAACATTTGTCTTATGTTTTGGATGTTGGAATCTGATTAATATGATAGAATACACTTCAATGATAACCTTTCTGATGAAATTAGAAATTCGACCTTGGACGTGATTTTTGACTATGCTCAGCTTCAATGGCCTGTATCTCGTAATTTACTATGCCGGTATTAAGGTACCTTTCGATATGACGGGTCACATTTTTTACCAAGCATATAATTATTCAATAGGCAATGCAAGACTTATTTGTACTCAGTCTTAAGATATTAACAAACATTCTAAATAAACAACCTTGAGGTCAGCGAACTTTCTAAATGCACTGGTGAGTCATTTGACCTACTGTTTTTCTATTCTCAGCTAATAGCATTGACCAATCACAGCCACTCTTTCAATACCCAGTTTATATGCAAGGTCATAACACAATAGTCATTCGAATAATCCAAGTGTAATCTAGTGTTTTGATCAACAACACATAATGGCCATATGATTTTTAGTGGTATGTGGTTCCACAAGACATGCATCTCTAAAGTCTTGTGTACATATAGAAACAGATTTGTTGTTGAAGAGGCCATTGATCAAAGCAAAGACAGTCTCACTGCGTGAGAAAAAAATCACAATTTCTTTTGGGGAAATGGTTTTCAAAACCTGGCTTCGACACTGAAGGAAGAGGAGGAGGAGGAGGGGGAGGAGGATGAAGAGGGGAGGAAGAGGGAGAGGGAGAGGAGGAGGAGGGGTAGGGGGAGGAGGAGGATATTAATTAACATCATTTTATTTTCATTACAGGTTTCATTGCTGTCGCCGATACTCTTGCGTTAGCCTTTATCGATCGTTATATTTCTCCAAATACTATCATACAGCTATCAGCATAGTTACTACAGGACTTCCTAGCGCTATCATTGTTTTCCCGCCACTGTGTCAGATATGCATAGAAACATACGGATGGAGAGCTGCAACATTGCTACTTAGGACTATTTAAGAGTGCAAGAGTAAGTGTTAGAGATTCCAATAGAGGACATTGGTTCCACAGCAAGGACAAGAAGTCTTCTCCTTAAAATACAAGCTGCTATGATCAGTTCAGTCCAGATCGAAGACCTGGAATGAGGTGGAATGCAAGTTCCCAAAACACACAGGGAGGACAGCTCTAATCGCCCAATTCAGCAAGGTAAGTTTTTATGTCAAATTTGTTAACTTTGCATTTGTTTGCTCTTCACATCTGTATGAAGCTTGAACATGTTTCGGGCAGGACAACTAAGGGGCAGAAAGCAATTTTCTCTCAAGGTGGAGTAGATCTGAAAATCTACCTCTTCATGCCACAAAGTGGTATTTCAAGTGACTCTGTTTCGAAACAGTCCTCACCAAAGGAATTGAAGGAGAGATTCCAATAAAGGACATTGTTTTGTTTTTTCATGATGTATTCGGACTTAGGACTATTTAAGAGTGTTAGAGTAAGGGTTAAACTAGGTGTAAGTCCGTAGGAATAAAGCAATTTCTTTTTGTTTTATTTTTATAAGCTGGGGAATCATATACGATAGACTAACTACTGAAAATTTGCAATTGGGAAAATTATGTGTGATTCATTGACAACCAAAAATTCAAACAAATGCAAAAATTCCAACTAAATTAAACCGAATGAACAATGGTCAACTTCAAATCTAAAAATATGATTTTTAATTTTCAGACAAAAACAAAAAGTTCAGGGTAGTTGACTTTTGTTCAGATTTTAGTTAGTAGTTGTAACCTGGTAAGTTGAAAGAGATTTTTTCTATTAAACATATCGTTTCAAGAAGCACAAGAAGTTAACAATGGAGGTCCTTCTGGGTCTTGACAATCTTGAATCTCATCTCATATCATCTGAAACATTCACATTTGCAGAGATTTTGTCAAATGCAAGAATATTGCATTGGATGTATATACAGCTGATTCCAATCAAAAACTGGTCACAGTACAACCCACTGATCTTACATATTTTAAGTCCTGGAATGAGGTGGAACGCAAGTTCCCAAAACACACAGGGAGGGAAGCTCTAATCGCCCAATTCAGCAATAACTTTGCATTTGTTTGCTCTTCACATCTGTATGAAGCTTGAACATGTTTCGGGCAGGACAACTGAGGGGCCAGAAAGCAATTTGCTCTCAAGGTGGAGTGGATCTGAAAATCTACCTCTTCAGGCCACTATTTGGAATAAGGTGGAATGCAAGTTCCCAAAACACACAAAGAGGGAAGCTCTAATTGCCCAATTAAGCAATATGTGACCCGTCATATCGAAAGGTACCTTAAGGTCGGCAAAATCAAAATTGATTTTTTGGTCTCATCTGAAAGCTGAGATTTTAAGCTTTAAAATGACACCTTGATTTTGGTTATTGGATGTTCGGTTGCGAAGTTACACCCAAATTGGTAAAAGGCATCGGGCTAATTCGGAAAACTATAGTTCTGAGAAAATCGAGTTTAAAGTTTTTGTACTTAGTTTATCTTAAATGGAGAGAGGATTTTTAGCTTGGTTTTTATTACATTTTCTTATGTTTTGGATGTTGGAATCTGATTAATATGATAGAATACACTTCAATGATAACCTTTCTGATGAAATTAGAAATTCGACCTTGGACGTGATTTTTGACTATGATTAGCTTAATGGCCCGTATCTCGTAATGTTCTATGCCGGTATTAAGGTACCTTTCGATATGACGATCCACATATAAGTTTTTATGTCAAATTTGAGCTTTGCTCTTCATATCTGTAATAAGCTTGAACATGTTTCGGACAGGACAACTGAGGGGCCAAAAAGCAATTTGCTCACAAGGTGGAGTGGATCTGAAAATCTACCTCTTCATGCCACTAACTGGAATAAGGTGGAATGCAAGTCCCCAAAACACACAAGAGAGGGAATCTCTAATCACCCAATTCAGCAATGTAAGTTATTATGTCAAATTTGTAAACTTTGCATTTGTTTGTTCTTCACATCTGTATGAAGCTTGAACATGTTTCGGGCAGGAAAACTAAGGGGCAAAAACCAATTTGCTCTCAAGGTGGAGTAGATCTAAAAAACTACCTCTTCAGGCCACTAAGTGGTATTTCAAGTGACTCTGTTATCTAAACACTCCTCACCAAAGTAATTGAAGAAGAGATTCCAATAAAGGACATTGGGTTTTTTTTTCATGATGTATGCGGACTTAGGACTATTTAAGAGTGCAAGAGTAAGTGTTAGAGATTCCAATAGAGGACATTGGTTCCACAGCAAGGACAACAAGTCTTCTCCTTAAAATACAAGCTGCTATGATCAGTTCAGTCCAGATCGAAGACCTGGAATGAGGTGGAATGCAAGTTCCCAAAACACACAGGGAGGACAGCTCTAATTGCCCAATTCAGCAAGGTAAGTTTTTATGTCAAATTTGTTAACTTTGCATTTGTTTGCTCTTCACATCTGTATGAAGCTTGAAAATGTTTCGGGCAGGACAACTAAGGGGCAGAAAGCAATTTTCTCTCAAGGTGGAGTAGATCTGAAAATCTACCTCTGCAGGCCACAAAGTGGTATTTCAAGTGACTCTGTTTCGAAACAGTCCTCACCAAAGTAATTGAAGGAGAGATTCCAATAAAGGACATTGTTGTTTTTTTCATGATGTATTCGGACTTAGGACTATTTAAGAGTGTGAGAGTAAAATGTTACGTTGAATAACTCCATGATCTAAGTAAAGGTCATATATTCGGCATGATAGATATATCTTATATCACGTTCTATGAACTAAATCATCATGTAATGTTGTCTGACAGTTCTGTTTCGTATGGACCAAAAGGTCCACACTCATCAGAGACACATTGCAGAATGAACTAAAAATGTTCCTAACCTTCATTAGGAACATGGTCCATACAAAACAGTACTGTCAGACAACATAACATAATGATTTAGTTCATATACTACAATGAACTCTGGGGTTGAGCACTTTACCATTTGTATTGTTTCAACTGAACTTTGTATTATTTGATATAAGTTATATGCATGTTAAACGAAGTGTGTGTAAAAATGTTTTTTTGATGAACTAATTGCTTTTTATAAACAATTTGGTCATTTTCCACTACGGTAAATATGAGTGTACAGAAATGCACACTAGCTTGAATACATCAGTGTCCACAGGGACATTATTAAAATTGTAAATTTTGAACAACATGCTTTCTTCCACAATTCATCTTTGTACCTTAAGCTACCAAAATGTCAACAAAATTGGTTTATTTGAACTACTTGAAATTATGAACTTTTGGAAAAGCGGCTTAACTTTTTTGAAGTAGTTTGTTGGCGCCATTTTGACCTTTGGTCATATAGACCTCATGCAAATATGCATGATAAATTGATACAAGGTATTCAAAGTGAAATGTCAAGTGTAGTTAATTGTATGTTTCTACCATTTTTTTATGGCATATACATATCCATGAAGTTGGGACACAAAGTGTGACATAAGGTCAAAATTTCAATATTTTCAAATTTCAATTATAACATCTTACCACTGTATAAAAACTGATTCTCTAACACTGCCATCTCCTTAAATTGTGAAAATTCTAGTGACAATTTCCATTAGTTGCATTGTTGGAGACAGGGTTATTTGTCCTTCACAAGAGAAAGCTTTTTAAAAGAACATTTCTGTAGTTTTTCCATACTAGACACTGCCTACATCCATATTAACAATGTCCTTAAGCCTATTCCACTTTAGGGGTATTGTTGTACAACCAAGGGTGTACATACAAGTAGTTTTAGGCATCCTTTATACATTTTAGATGGGTACCAGGGACCCCTGTAAATTGGAGAAAACAATTTCCGATGGACTAAATATCAATGTTAGGTGCCTGTAACTTCAAATGGAGTAAGATAATATATTCCTGATTGCAGATTCTAAAATACTGGACAAAAGTCACATAGAATATCAATTTTCAGCTCAGTTTTTCTACTCAATCAAAATATACAAATACCTGAAAATGAGCAAATTCAGAAACAACATAAGCTATGAAGTGTTCATTCTATACAGAAAAACAATTTGATGGAGTTTTATGAAAATCTGAAGTGGTCAGCTGGGGATTTGCTTGGATGATCACATGATATGAGAAATGATGCCCCTACAGTTATTTATTTCTGTTTAAAATTCATATACCAACAGTTTTCTTGACACATTCGAACAATAATTTCCTAATGCTTTACCCTTGTTTGAACAAAGTGTGTGTAAAAAACTATTCTTTTTACTATAATATGGTTGATCTACCCCCACCTGTCACACCGGTAGTTGAACTACCACAACCAGCGGCCATGGTATCATTGAATTGCTGTCTGAAATCAAGGTGTTGTGCTCTGAGCTTGATGTAATTGTATCCACAGATTCATCAGATTATGATCATGATGATAAAGACAACGTGGATTCCGATGATGACATGCCTCTACAATATTCAAGGAAAAGATTCTACAACCAAGAGGAAGACGTGTTTGATGTGGAGTGTACCAAAGAAAAGAAGAAAATTGCAGGATTAGATTCAGGAACATCTTGTCCATTGATGATTACCAGAGATACAATTGTTAGTAGTGATTATTGCCTCCAACAATCAGTGTTATCGTTTGCATCCTCAATGGACTATAAAGTAAATAGGCGATGTCCAAATTGTAGTAGTAGATTCAAAGAATATACACATATTGAAACCAATTGGCCACAATTTTTGTGTATCAGAATATTTATGATGCCAAATGTAGTAATCCTGAAAGAATGCATATGAATGGCAATTCATATCATTTGCGAGGTGCTATCATGTCCAAAGGCCTCCATTTCACTGCCTGTGTTTTCCATAAAGGGATGTATCATCATATTGATGATTGTTCCCTGAAAGTTCCATCAGCTCCAACATTTGCTTCACTATTCCAATCAGGAACACCATACTGAACTAGTGATGAGGATGGTTTCTTTTTTCTTTGTTGTTGGTGTCTATTTGAAAGAGGATCCCAGTGGTGCAGGCCTTCCTTTGGTGACTGGTAGTTTACCATGTAAATTGCCTGGCTCTGCACATACCACTCCAAGTGGTACAGGCCTTCCTTTGTTGACTGTTAGTATATCATGTACATTGCCTGGCTCTGCACATACCACTCCCAGTGCTGCAGGCCTTCCCTTGGTGACCGGTAGTTTACCATGTACATCGCCTGGCTCTGCACATACCACTCCCAGTTGTGCAGGCTTTTCTTTGATAACCGGTAGTTTACCATGTACATCGCCTGGTTCTGCACATACCACTCCCAGTGGTTCAGGCCTTCCTTTGGTGACCGGTAGTGTACCATGTACATTGCCTGGCTCTGCACATACCACTCCCAGTGGTGGAGGCCTTCCTTCGGTGACTGGTAGTGTACCATGTACATTGCCTGGCTCTGCAAGTACTGTTACCCCCAGTGGTGCAGGCCTTCCTTTGGTGCCAGGTAGTGTACCATGTATGATGCCTGGCTCTCCACATACTGTAACTCCCAGTGTTGCAAGCCTTCATTTGTCAAACAACTTATCATTGCCTACAGCTAAGAACCCTATTTCTTTCGGAAAAGTCTTCAGATGGTGATGATTATGTTCCAACCTCAAAACCAAATAGTGCACTGGTTTCAAATGGTGGTTCAGAAGGCGATGTTCCCACACCTCTTTTGATTCCAGACCCTTATTTTGTGTTTGATCTCCATTTTGGAAAGCTGTCCGGTGTTTCAGTTTATGAACTCAACAATTCTTGTTTCTTTGGCCAAAGTCAAGAGGTTAGGGATAGTTGCAAAGCATGACAATTACAATCTCAGGAGGTTCATAAATACTTACACGCTAAATCCGGATTAGGAGTCAGTAAAAGTTGGTAAAAAATGGTATCTTTCACTTATGGTTACCATTTTGTTGTCTATGTTCAATTTGCCAAACTATGTACCGGTCCATCAATTATACAAAACATGTGTTGGAATTGTACACCTTCTACTTTAAACGTTCCCAGACAGAAAACCATGTATTATTGGAAACACTTCTGTTACTGATGGTGTTATTTCAATTGAGGATTTTAGTCAATTATTCTGAGGCAAACCATATCAATTCAAACAAAACTTGACATCTATGTTGCTGGAGAGGGGTTTACTTTGGATGGATTGGCTCAACAGATTCAAGCACATTCCAATCCAGGCAGCATGTTTGTGTTTCTTGTCTTGTAAGCCCCGATGCTTGACAAAGATGGGAATAAGTACAATTTTTTGGCTTATTATTTGTGGTATCCCCCACCAGCACAATTGCAAGAATGTCTGCCTCAAACTGATCCAAGAGATGTTCTGAAAAATATTTAGAATTCCCCTCAAAAACATAACCATCAATCAGGTAACCATCTAAAGATCTGAAACCCATACCAAGTAGTACAAATAGGACACTTTTCAAACGTTCTGTAGCACAAAATAATTCTATTGTGCAATTGACTAAAGATATTCATGGGGGGAACAAGGAAACTTTTTTAGAAAGCCTCACATGCAACATACACCGTCGAAAGATGGCTTCTACTCCAAGTTCCAGTGCTGAATGGGAAATACATGAAAGTGACCTTGTTGAAGTTTTGCAAAATGTGTCCGATAAATCTGGCCAGAGTGCCTGGGATAAGACTGCCGAGCAGTATGCATCAAAAAAACTTCATCTCGATGCTGATGACATAATAGATATTTGTGACAATTATAGTGGTCAGAAACGTTTTGAAGCCTTGCGTAGGAAATTTTTTGATTCCAGTCGCAAAGTGGCACAAAGAAAGAAGATGCATTTTGAAGAATTTTGTGCCATCATGTGTCCATGCGACACTCCAACTGGATACAGAATAGATCCAATGAGATCGGTTCAAATGTTGCGCTACCTTTATTTTTTCTTACTCAGTACAGAGTGGTGGCGTCTTTGGGGTGATAGCAGAGAGGTGGCAAGAAATAGGCAATGTTCTTTCCACCTTTCATGCATGAATAATGAAATGGCCCTCAATGGTTTTGATTTTTCCCCCAAAGACATTCAACCAATTATCATATTTTATGGCTCTGATGCTCACTTTGCTTTTGAAAGGAACATTGGACAAAGTAGGGAAATGCCAGGGTTTCTGAAAGATTCTGTTGCTGGGCTTCAATCCGATGCTTCATTTGATGACCCATGTGTGTTTCATAATGACTCATATCTGAAAACACCAAATCAGGCTATTTGTCATTTTATTGGTGACTCAATGTTTCTTGATGCCATTCAAGCAGAGAAGGGAGAGTTACATCCACTGTCCAAAACTGGATTTAACATGTATATTTTTTATCCAGAAGGTGAACAAAGCTCTCTTGTGGATACCAAAACAGGCTTCCCTTCTGGTTTGAGAAGGCATATCAACCGAGACTTACCTAATTCTCTTATACCCTCTATTCCTCTACATTGAGTAGTATTTTTTATTGACCACTAAATTACTCGCATAGTCGAAAAGCTTTTGGAATTATTTTTCCAGGTTCTTTCAAAAGAACAGCATGATATTGGCGGTACTATGGCAAAAGCCACTCAAATTGATACGAGAAGCAGACTTATTGAGAGAATGCTCCAGAGAGGTGTTTCAAAGGCCAGTCATTTTTGTTTCTCTGCCAATGGTACTCCAGACAGCCAGAGTATTAAGATGTCTCATGTTGATGCAAGAGTTCTTTTAGCTTCACCTGCTGACTTTGGCACCAATTCCAAGTATGAAGCTTTATTTGATGGAATTTTTTCCCAATTTCACATGTCCAAGGTTGATCCTATTTTGCAAAGAGAACTAGGTCTCACTGTGAATCAAGTGTCAGATCACCAGTTAATTTCATGTCTCTGGGAACACTTGGGAAGCATCACCAAACTACTTAGAAATTCTGATCCCGTACCTGATGACATTCCTGGTAGAAATTCAACGGAGGATGCCAGAGCAACAACAGCAAGATCTACAGAAGCATATTGACATGGTTCACAAGTTGGTGCCCTTACCCAATGTGAAGGCTATTAAAGCCTTCAAATAATAGCCTTTGAATGACATTCGAAGGTTATTATTCCTATTTTATAGCAATCAAAACAATTCAAGCACATATAGCATTCAATCTCGGCAACTTGAATGTTGATGTAGGATATTCACTCTGATTGAATGTTAATATAGCATTCAGTATGTTGATGTTGAAGGTTGTGAAATTTAATACCTTTCATTATATGAAACACACAATTCAGGTTAAGCTTATAGCATTCAGGAAGAATATCTCAGAAATAGTACCCATTCAAACACCATTCAAGCTGAATGGCTTTCAATGCTGACCTGTCCTTGACACATACCATTCTTTCAATTCTGTAGCTGTTGAAATCAGTTGCATATTAGAAGTGATGTACAAAATGTATAGGAACCAAGCTGTTTTATTTTAATCATTCAGTTTTAGATTTTACATTGCATATGAACACCATGCATGCTGTTTACTGGTAAGCTCTGTGTATAGTTTGTACATATAAGCTAAGTGAGAACTTGCAGACTGGCTGCATTTATAAAACACAAATTGAGTTGTGTTTTTTGTTAATTAAGCTTATAGCTGATGTTTCATGTTCTGTCATCAAAAACTCTTATTATTTGGTATAAAGGCTAGTTATAAATGTACATAAATAATTGGAACAAGGAGGGTGTGCATATATCTACATTTTGGTTTAAGGAGTTGAGAACATTTAAGGAGTTAAAAAAATTTAAGGAGTTGAGAAAATTATAAGTTACTGTGTGTTCTTAAATAGTGAGCTGATTAGGGTTGTGCAGATCTTCAAAAATGCCTCGCTCGATCGACAGTTCCATATTGCCTTGCTTTTGGTCTACGGTACTAAATTATTCAGTGCACATTACACATCAAGCATGATCTAGCTAATGTGCTTCTGGTAGCCATGCATGCATGTGCTTAACCATACCAAATACAGGTTTTATGATTTGAAATTGACTGACATGATATTCTTTGCAAGTACATAATGAAAGTTTTTCAAACATAGCTAGGGTGCATACCTAATAATATGAATTGTTGATAGATTGATACCTGGCCGGCTAAAAATCGATATAAAACACTACTGAAAATCATTCAAATATAGCACCCGGATATAGCATATGGCTATCATTGCAGACAGGGACTACAATATGGGTGTTTATTATAAGGTGTTATCTCAGGATGATGTCTTGGATGTCAGCTTCAGAATGATACTAGCTTGATGCTGTGATACCATTATTTTGGTTTCACAACACAGTGTAAGCATGTGGAACTCTTTTATAACAAAATTGCAGGGAACAATGAATTACTTAATTCTGTTTTATGGAGCCCACAGATATATTACATTCCTATTGTACGTTTAGGATTACCTTGTTAAAAATTAATTGCAATCCAAATGCCACACTCATATTTAAATAAGCTCTCACTGGAAAGACAATAAACTTTGTTCTGCTTAGTGATCATATCAATGGGATGTGTGCGGCAGATGTCCCCTAGACCTGTCACTGTTGTTTGAAGTGGACATTTATTAATTTTTAGCTAAATATTCAATTTTTTCTTCACAGAAAGTTGAAAAAGCAGTACAAGTAACTTGAATGTGTTGCATAATAAAGTTTTGAACCCAATCTAAAAAATTTATTCCATTTTGATTGAAATTTTGTTAATTTTGAGCTGATATACTGGTATTTTTTGTAAATTCAGATTTGTGCAAAAATGAGGGCACTATACATATTTGAAATTATTGATTATATTTGATTATCGATTATGCTGTTTGATCTGTGAATATTTTGGCTAAAAATGATAAATAAAATTTCTTGACGTCAGATGTTTCATTTGCATATATAATTTCAGTAGTACACACCAGTATATCCCTTCTACATCCAAACATTAGTTTTTATGAATGGCGCCATCTATTTTGACACTAAGAAATAAAATGTCCCTATTTCTGTTGGGTTCAAACAACAGTGGCA
>JXSR01S018115.1:22215-36519 GCA_000969725.1 Ophiothrix spiculata
GTCCAACATATCATGAGATCAAATCCTCTTTATTCTTTGCTTTGTTGGTATACCACGAGGATAAGTCAAAACTGGGACTATGGGGCGGGTTCGCCCACTACCACACGGCACTGTTGTTTGAAGTTGACATTTATTAATTTTTAGCTAAATATTCAATTTTTTCTTCACAGAAAGTTGAAAAAGCAGTACAAGTAACTTGATAATAAAGTTTTGAACCCATTCTAAAAATTTTATTCCATTTTGATTGAAATTTTGTTAATTTTGAGCTGATATACTGGTATTTTTTGTAAATTCAGATTTCTGCAAAAATGAGGGCGCTATACATATTTGAAATTATTGATTATATTTGATTATCGATTATGCTGTTTGATCTGTGAATATTTTGACTAAAAATGATAAATAAAATTTCTTGACGTCAGATGTTTCATTTGCATATATAATTTCAGTAGTACACACCAGTATATCCCTTCTACATCCAAACATTAGTTTTTATGAATGGCGCCATCTATTTTGACACTTAGAAATAAAATGTCCCTATTTCTATTGGGTTCAAACAACAGTGCTGTAGCACATAGAATGGACATTATTCATTCTTTGTGCTACATGTCACAGGGAAAACTGCAGTACACAAGGCTACTGATATGATTATGATCACTAAGCAGAGCGAAGTTTATTGTTTGCATGAAGCAATAGAAGCATCACATTTAGGAATAATGGAAAACGAAACAAGAGCATATGCCAATACAAGGGAACAGCCTACGGATACAATTAAGGCTTCAGGGACCACTAGTACTTCTACTCAGATAACCGGTTAACTGCCAATTGACTTATAAAGCAACCATATAGTATTTATTTTTAGGATTAGTTTGTATTTACTACAGATTTTATCTAACGTCTCTTCCAGCATCACTCAATAACTATTTCTTTGGGTTCTCTTGATAATCATCCGATAGTTAGCGAATTAATGATCATCTCATTTTAAATGTGAATGAGTATGAGGCTACAAAAACCATTGTAATAAGCCAACAATTAGGGGATATCCTGTAACTAAGGCTTTCTTAATCAATTGATTACTAGTACTGCTTTTGCCATCTCATATATATGCTGCTAACTACTCATTATATACATGTGAAATGTTTCGGATTGGGCATTCCCGAATAATATTGATTGGTCACCAAGAAAGCCTATCAAAGTGTTTAAACTACTCATTTGCAAGTGAAATAGTTATCTGGTAGTCATCTGCTAAAAGTATCGGCTATAGTTACCAAGAAAACCTGTTAAAATAGTTAATGAATGGCATTCAGTATAACCTTCAAAATGACATTCGAAGGCTATTGCAGGCTTTGAATGGTGTTCAATATAGCCTTCAAGCACAGCCTTCAAATATAACATTCAAGCTCATTTGCATTTTTCGGCTCATAGGAAGGGTATGGGAAGGTTATATAGTATTCGAAGGTTATTTTGAAGGCTATGTACTGCATTCAATCTCTTGATAATTTGTGAAGGGTATGGGTAAATGAAGCCTTCAAAACAACATTCGAAGGCTGTGCTTTGAGTGTTATTCGAAGGTTGTATATTTCAGTAAGGGTGGCTGTGAAGTTTCCGTCATATGTTACTCTGTATATAATCAAGTTCTGATGTCTTATGCCAAAGGATCGAAGAACTTCCTGTTGCTGCTCCAATGCGATATTCTACTGAGAGATGTGAGATTTGATTTTCAAGATAGGAATTTCATCGTTCACTATACGACAGAGAGAAGTGCTACAAAACCCTACATCACACTGAATCTGTATTTTTATGGGATTACAAAATGATCAGAAATAAAAAGTGTACCTGAAGCTTGCTCTAGTGCTCATGATTTTGTTTGGGTCAAGAGGCATTATGTTGCTGCATATTGAATTCAGGTATCGACAGCAAAAATCATATGACAGAAATTTCTAGAGAGAATCTTGTAAAAACATTGATGTTGGTGATATTGTGGTTTGTAGTGCTATTCTAACTCATGTTTCAAAATTAATCAAGTCTTTGGTGAAGCCTGGGTCAAATCCAAACCTCAATACAGACAGTAGACTGGCAGACTTATTCAATGATCTGAGGAAAGAAGTTTCAAGAGAGAATCATGTGATGACATTTGTGATATTGTGGTGTGTGGTGCTATTCCAACCCATGTTTCAAAATTAATCAAGTCTTTGGTGCAACCTGGTTCAAAAAACAACTTGAAGAAATATCGTGATGAAGGAACTAGCCAGAACCTTTGCAAGGTAAAATCCGGTAGGCCAAGAACAGCCCACACCCTCCACAACATTGCTCCAGTGCAGCGTGCATTAAATAGAAACCCAGATATGACTGCAAGAAGAATGCCATAGCAAACATTTCTAAGTCTAGCTTTCATAGAATAACTAAGTATAAATGGAAATCGCACCCGTACAAGATTCAACCCAGACATAAACTGCAACCGGGGATTTCTAAAGAAGAATTGCATTCTGTCAATGGCTTAACGCGAAACCCAAGTATTTTTTTAACAAACTTAGTGTTGGTGATAAAGTCACATTTTGGCTTGATGCACATGCTTGTACTAGTAACGAAAGAAGATAATGTGGATCCAAATAATAAACCAAAAGATTTTGTTTACTTTGTTCCAAACTGCAAGCAAAAACTTAATGTGTGGAACAGAATGATTGGGAACAATACACAAACAGGGCCACACTTCTTTCCTGGAAATATAACAGCTGCAGAGTATCTTAACATGATAGATCAAGTCGTTGCTCCTAGATAACAGCCCCACTTTGAAAATGTTGTACAATGTTGCTTCAGACTAGCACGTCTGTAAAAATACTTTGTGTGTAGCATAAGCGTTTACAATATTTGGCCATTATATATTCAGCATAGAGATATAGGCTATAGACATAAAAATTATACCTCTAATGTGCACCCATATGTTTGAATTGTTCATATACTTTTTTGTTGTATGATCTATGGGGGCCCGCAACTTGATTCCTGAGGGATTATTGGCATTAATTTGTCAGAGGTCAGCAACATTTACCTTTCGATGTGATGGGACATATCCTTTTCACATAGGCCTTTACCCAGCCTATACTAATTCATTGTGGATTGAAAATACAATTGTGACATGTATTATGGTAATGATCAACCTAAATGTAATATCAATATGCAAACATTAAAAATTGTGTAATATCATTTTTTTTTTTTGACATTTGGCAATAAACCAGTATATCACTGCTAATGAGCCACTTACTCTCAGTCCTTTGGGATTTTATGGGCTTGTCAGAATTTGCTATGCTTAAGTTAGCTATTATAATAAGAGACCAATCAGAGAGTCTGTTTGGGAAATCGTTCCTGTCATTTTGCATTCTGTCACTACCAGATACGGTTGAGAAGAAAAATTTGTCGTGCTTGAGTGGAAGCATCTGAATATTTCAACGATTAATTAAATCTTGATAATTGATGATTAAAATTTGTGAAAATCAACATTTAGTATAGCAAGATTTTGCAAATTCCCAATTATCCTGTTCTTTACTTCTTTAAATTTTGTTGCCGTTGATTTACATTGTTTATTCCTTGGGGCATTTTCACGAAAAAGTATACATGAGAAAAATATTGAAAAAAGGATGTAACTATTCAATGAAAAATGCTACTACCATATATGTGTACCGTCGCGGCAAAAGGGTCCAGTTGGGTCAAAACCAAAATATGGAGATTTTCATATGGTGGTAAAGCTCATTTAATTCCCTTTTCAATGATACCAAAATCATGCAAATCGGAGCTTTGGGTGACGAGTTTTGGCAAATTATAAAATCGTACTCATAACCGTTTGTTAAAACTAGTTTGTGAGAAAAGGGCTGTTAAAGGTAGGCCTGTTTTTCCATTCGATTTTGTGTGCAGTCTGAATAGAGTATGAGCAAATCTTCATAGCAACCACCATGTTCCCTTTTGTTTATCGCCTTGAAATTTGGCTCAATGGAAGACGATACCTTGCGTAATTTAATAACAATTTTTGGACTCAATACCATGTTTCATTATTGCATAATTAATTACCATAATCGTACTCATAACCGTTTGTCAAAACACAAATTTTCACATTTTCATGATGAAAACGATTCGACATAACGATAAAAATCACACTTTTTTACAAGTTAGTCGTTATATTTGATTAACCATCTTTACATTTTGGATACAAAAGGGTTCAAAGATTTCATTTCCACAAAAAACTCAAAATTGACCTTCCCATCATACTTTGGTATATAGTTCAACTTTACCGGCCTCTAGCGCAAAATGGAAGTTGCCGACAACCGGTCCCTTTTGCCGCGACGGTACACATATTTGGTATCAAAGAAAGCTATTTTGAAGCTCTTTAAAATGAACCTAATTTTGAAAAGACTGAACAAAGATGTCTATGAAATTTCTTTAAAAAACCTAATTTTTGGTAAAATTTCTTGATTTTCATAATGAAAAGTAGTAATTTTTATTTAATTTTTTCAAACCATTCTTGGTTGTTGACTTGGGTGTTATTGTTCTAAATGGCTTAAATAAGGATCAAATTTACACATGAGGTTATATTTTTTGTTAATCCTGACCAGGCTTTACGGTTCAGATCACCCAAAAATCAGCGGACAAATTGTCCTTCCATTACCGTCCTTCCGTGACCACGATCCCTTCGCATTTCGCATAGTTAAAAGATAACCGTAGGGAATATTTTGATGTGGAATGTGGCAAACTATTGTAGAAACACAAAGCAATGTATTCAGTAACTTTGAAATAAAATGTCTTCATAACTTTCATAAACATTTTCAAAAATGTACTCAAGGTGAAAAACCATGTCCGTTTTGCTGTCCTTCCGTGACGACCTCATTATTATGCATATTTTGCGACAGAGGAATTTTTATGAAAAATTCATGTTGAATATGAATGCTTTCAGGTATACTCAACTAAATATGGAATTAGTTTTATTTTATCCAATTCAATTTTGGCAATGTATGTGTTAGAAATACAGAAAAAATCTGTGATTGTCCTTCCGTTACCGTGAAAATGCCCCTTGCGAATATGGGGAAGAAACGGGGCAGAAAACGTCTGCACAGTACCTGATCAATCAAAAGGCCAAGTAGGGGCAGTTTGTTAACAATTAGAAGACAGGCTACTAACATTATAACCACTAATTTGGGCTTGGAAGGCACTGGCGAGTTTGCGATTAGACAAACACAATCCCAACAGCATGCTGTAGAAGTGTTGACGTCACAGCCAGGGAATTCAGCAGTATCTGGGAATATAAGAATATAAATATATTTCTTTGTGCAAGAAATGCATAAAACTGATGGAAATCCATTAAGAGAAATGATAGCCGGTTTACAAAAACACGAAATTAGAATGCGTATAATATGTGTGTAACTTTTTTATAGACAAAGAAAATGAACAATGATGAGCAACTAATCCAACACAGCACTGGTCATATGTCAGTAACTTCAGTCAGAAAGTATAAACAGATATCAGTTAACACAGAACAAGAACTCAGCCTAGTATTAGACCCACCCACAAATGCTGAACCAACAAACAGTAAAACATATTTGACACAGAAACCTGTTTCACTTGACATGAAACAATCTGTAAGGGTTCGACAAGTGCAGTGTTTGGACAAATCTTGTGATATGATGTGTCGAGTTGCATTTGCTTTGCGATAGAGGGGGTCATTTAGAACTTTGGTTGCGAACATATGATTGAAATGAAATTGAACATTAATTGGCAACTGATATTCATTGCAAGAAAATGATGATCGAGTCTCTATTTTGTTGTATTATCCCAATTAGGGTCATCGTTATCTTTATAATGATTTTTTTTATTTTGTTTGTCTTCTTTTTTCAGAGAACCCACAATTGCCACGGATATGAATGAAGAAGACAGATCACTAAATCAAAATGTACCACCAGCAGAGAGACATACGCCTCAGGCAATTGGCCCACTTGAATAGCATTGTGCGACCACTGGCACTTTAAGTATAGAGCTTGGCCAAGAAGGACAAAAAATATTATGACAGGAGACACAAAGGAGAGGTAGCTATATAAATCCATCTACACACTTACAGTTATACATGATGGAGACTAGTTTAAAGTGTAGGATTCTATTCCAACCTTGCATAATTTACTTTTAAAATAGTTTCCATGGCCTTGGAAATCCATTTGGTAAAGTTCATTTCTGGAGAGGCAAAAGAAGGTATGTAAACACTGGAGCTGTCATCTAAATACATATGAAATACACAATAGGGTAATGCAGGCAATTGGAGACCATGGGTAATTTGAAAAAAGTGTCATATACTATTTATTTGTAGCAGTGCAATTCATTTTGTGATCATCAACTCCTTTTTGATAGTAAAGATCTTAGTAACAAAGTCTAATTCAATAAAATGTGGTTTAATTATGTAGGATCTTCTGCAACAGCTTGCATTTGCAAGATTTCACAACACAGGCAAAGACCCCTGATTCTTTACAAAAAAAATATCTGCTATAGATACATGGTTAGAGAACAGTCTTTACAAAAAATATCTGCTGTAGATACCTGGTTAGAGAACAGAAGTCCTCTTCTTACATGTATTTTGGAAACATTAACAAAGAAATTGCTTAAGCACCACATTACTGCATGTTAAGCAAACAAATCTAGGCAAACAAGTAGAAAGTAAGAAATACATGTAGGCCTATTAAAGGTCTGGCAGAGAGACACACAGTGTAGACGGGATATGCTAGACTTCCATCACCACCATATAGGATAATGTTAGGGGCGGCTTCAAAACTCAACCGGCGGTTGCCTGCCGGTTCTGGCCGGTTCCGGGCGGTTCTGGGCGGTTGGCTATTGTTTATTCCGGTTGAACCGCCCAGAACCGGCCAGAACCGGCAGACAACCGCCGGTTGAGTTTTGAAGCCGCCCCTTATCGGCAGTGGGGCTCAAATTGGAGACATTCTGGTTTAATCAAGTCCTACTACAATAGCAACTTTGATTGCCGAAATGTGGATGCGCTATACAAAATTTACCTAAAACAGTATAATAAAACAACTCACTCTGTACATTTTCATGATATCTAATTTGTTGAAAGACTCCCTCAAAATGCTTGCTGTAAGAGACCAGGAAATGGGGCACTGAAGAGATAATAATTTGATATTTCCCACTTCATTATCTACACTAAAGAAGATATATGTACTGCTTTTATAGTTTTTATAAAAATATGTAACATTTTGCTACAATGCAGGGATAAATGGGCCAAAATGCAATGAAAAGAAATCCAAAGGAATTATTCTCATGTCATTTTATATTACATTTTTTTGTTATCCTGTAATAGGTGATCAACAGAGAAGATTTCTTCAACCAGTGTCTGAATTGCTATGGACAGCTAACAAAGGGGGAAGGTTTGACAGCAAGTAAAGGAAGAAGCTACTGAGGCAAAACTTCATCAGAAATATGTACTCCCATCTACCTTTCCCAATCCATAACCAAGACCTACATGCCTCTATGCCAAGCACATCTTCCACAATGACACACTGTGTGGAACAGACCACCCATTTCCAACAAAAGTCATGGTGATGGTATTGTCTCTTCAGGTTGTTTTCCTGTCCTTGTGTTCAATGACGAGCAGCACCATATAGAACTGAGAGCTAGATATGCTGTAGAACTGATACTTAACATAGAGTATTATTTGGATGATAGAAATTTATCAGGGGGGAGGTCTTTTTTAGAAAGGAAGGGGAGGGTAATTTCCAAATAGCGGGATACGAAAAGACATGGATGGGAAGTGACGGAGCTGGGATAGACATACTAGCAGGATGGGCTCAACAATACCTAAGACACAACTCAAGACTAACTATAGTGATTATCCATATAGGATGACCGCCATTGAAGGATACAAAATAAATGCATTGAACAAGTTATCACAGAATTTGCAATATGCTTCCGAAGCTACACTAATATGGTTGGACATATTGCCTCGTCTATATTACCATGGGGAACATAGGAAAGAGATGGGAAAGGATTTACAACAAGATCAATACTGCAGGAAGGAAAGCATGTTTAGGTTTCAGAAGTTGCGTTATTGCAAATGCTGATCTATTTCCAAAGTACAGTAACCTGGTTGTGATCCCATTCACCCCTCAGATGCAAGAATACGCTGGTCCCCGGCCTCTTATGTCTTCAACAACTCCACACTGACATAAGATGCAGGTATCCGCTAATGAATCTAAGCACTTGATTGGCCCGTGCCCTGAAGGCATTTGTTTTCCGCGTCAAACACACAACATGCGTGACGCATTGGTGATTGCGCGAATGCTTGTAACGCGTAGTTTAACACGGGGCGCCATGTAGAGGTCGCACATGTAAACATCTCCATTTTGTCAACCTCTTCACCAAAGCCTTCCAATCACGAACGTTTGCCGTGTAGTTTGATAGGGCGAGTGAGCTGTCAAGTTGTGTAATTCTACTGGTCAAAATTTTGACTAATTTTGATCAGCCAATACCTGCGGTGATGGGCAGTCTGAACCATATAGTGAAGCGCCCACATCGAGGGTACCAGCGTAATGCAAGAATTGATACTTAATATACAGTATTATTTGGATGATAGAAATTTATAGGGGGAGGGGTGGTCATTAAACAAATGGAAGATGTTTTTTTATTTAGAAGTCTAAACTGTTAGGGATGTTGCAGGTGAATTGGTATGGAGAGACACTGTGTTAAGTCATTTCACAAGGTTTGCAGGAGGGGTGGATGGCGGGGGAGATGGCCATACACATTAGTGGCTTCGTTCATGATAGCAGAGGGCCACAACTTAAGTGTGTCTACATGTTGTACATAAAAGCCTGACGCATACATTAATATACTCTTGGAAGCATCAGGAGAATATCATGATGTTAAGATAAACAAAACACTGCTGCAAATGTTCTTTGGCACTGGTAAACTGTAAGATGTGCTAGACATATCGGAAGACAAAACTTACACCATAATTCTTGAAAACATTACAGTTGTTGATATAAAGTCTCCCCCCAAGATGCGTGTATATTATAATTTTACTTTTTTTAGCAATATCAAAGTGTATTTAGACAATAATCCGCATGCGGCATCCCATCTATTTTCTACGGTAGATTCATCCAACTAACCTCTTGCTCTCAGAGGTCATATAAAGATGGTGGACGACAAACTCATATTTAGCGTTATAACAACGTGCGACAACCAAACCAAAAGAGAGGTCAGACTTGTGTCCTCATCAACAAAAATCAGGTATATATATCTACTCATGTAGACTGTCAAACAAATAGTATAAAAGCTGCTACAACGTCATCTAGTTTAGTTGGGCTATCAAAACCAAAGAAAAACTATAGTATATGGTGGGTCATATACACTAAGAACTGTATTCAAAGTCACCACAGTGATCAAAGTTACTCCCGTTTATGGTATTCTGGACATTCTCTGTAATAGGTTCAAGTATAAGGCAGGTGAAATTTAACCAATTCAACTGGAAAGAAGTTAGGTTTGAAATCTGGCAGTATTTAGGAACAGAGAAACTTGCATATGAGGAACCAACTCTAGCAGTAGGCACAAATTCATCCATAAGACATGTAAACTGTTTGAGACTCAGAACTAGTAATATTTGCTGTGTGTGTGCAAATTACAGGAGGATACTTACTGCCGTGCAATGGTGTTAAGGATGATGTGCAAACTGCCCCCACTCATCCACACTGTTTGGCCATTTGTCCAAACCTGAACTTGTTAAGAAGGTGCGAGGACTACAAGAGGAAAACAAAAAACTGAAGCGAGATTTATCATCTATTAATAATTCCATTGATCAAGAAACTGAACAATCGGGGGTTGAACTTCGTGCAAAGCAAGAGCCAGATTTTGTTGTAATTATGAAAAATCATAATGACAATATAAATAAAACTTTTACACATGACAACAAACAACACATGGACAATCTAAATAATAAGAATTCCATACAAAATAGGTGACACCCTCTGATTTTGTAATGGAGTGTTGCTCTGCACTATAAATCTAGTGCAGCAAACAATTTTATTTAGGAGTCGGGCATGGTGTCCCTTCCACATAGAACTTTACGCAAATGAGACAGTCAAGAATTGATAAAGTGACTGGTGATGAGGACTTCAAAAGGAATGTGACCTTCATATGTGACGAAATAAAAAATAAAATCAGGACTTGTGTACAAGCAAAGCGCTGGGAAAATAGTGGGATAGGCTGACATTGGGGACATTAACAAGTGCATGAGGTGGAACGGGATCAAGCTCAACTCCACCTGAACTAGCCACACACATGCTTGCCATCATGGTGAGGGGCATATTTTCCCCACTTCATCCGTGTGTGTCATTCCTTCCAAATAACACTGTGCAAGAGCAAATAACAAAAAACACATGAGTTCAAAATGTCTGCTGCCTTACTGCAAATAGCTCTAGACATGGATCTCAATGATAACAAAAACCCACTTTCGAGCGAGTACGCATATTTTGATGGGAAAAGGAATAGGGTGAAAAACTTTGCATGTCTATCACCCATTGTTGCGGAGTATCATCAGAATAGCCAGCATGGACATGAATAGCCAGCATGGACATTGATGGAGAGGAAACAATTGAAAACTTGACATTGTTCTTCACACTCTTAAATTCTGCATTGCAAGATTTCACACAAAATGAGAATGCATACTTCAACCCTGTTGGGTTCGTATGTGATGAGGGTGGTTGACATGACCGATTCATTAGCGAAATGTGCAAGGCCAGAAGATAGAGATAGCGAGGTTCATTGATTCATATATTTGGCAAGGCACTTCATTGAGGCAGAAACACACACTGAATATGAAGAAATTTACGCGAAGCTGCGACGCTTCATTAACAGGAAAGCACATAGAGTCATCAATCTCTCATAGTTTTCTCCATGGAGTTAAAGTTATCTTAGAGTCATCAATCTCTCATATAACAAACACAATCTCTCATATAACCAGAACCCCGACGTCGAGGAACAGCTGCAGCCTCAAGACGCAGTAACAAAATTTCACCAGCTCACGGGAACGCAAATGGACACCGAAAGGTAAATTAACTCACCCGGCAGACTATAAGCCTGTCTCAACAGAGTCCATCAGTATTGGGGATTTTGCACCCCAACATTTCTTTACAGTAAGGCCTAAACACCCGCCAATAAGAAAGATTTTGTCTTATTAAACAAAAAAAAGTTTCTTTTCATTTAATTTCCATATCATGCCATAAGGATACATGTGGAGGACACGCTTAAGAATGAGATGCTTGTGCAAATGTGCCTTGTCAGACTTACCAGAGTGCTTTGTTTGAAGAAAGTTATGAAGTTAAGAAGGTATCATTAATGTTTATTTGCATTTTGTATAAAGATGGTCTAATAAATCTGAATCTGAATCTGAAAGTTATGCAAAATTATGAGGATAAAGTTTGTTTTCAAGGATGAAGAGAATTTGAAGAAGTTTATGGATTATAGTGAACAACGCAAAGACGAATGCACATGAACTTGAATAAAATGAGACAACCACAACTCTGGCACACTCATGAGGGAATCAACCCAGATTTTGAGGAAATGTACATAGATGATTTTAAGTATATAAAAAATGTCTCAGACAAGATCAGAACCAGCTTGAATGACAAGTACATGACAGCAGTTTATGGTGACTCTAAAGAAGTTAGGTTTAAAATCCAGTCTGTTACTGATTATGTGCAGTGGGTTGAGACAGGACAGCTTCATTACCTTTCAACAGAGATGCAAGAGAAACTTTCACAAACTATTCCTGAATTGCAAGAGCAGAGTAGCCTGTTCCTCCCCACCAGAATTTTGGTTATACTGGTGAAATTGTTCGCTGAACCAGATATGCTTTCACTGATTGGTCTACTTACTTCGTTGCCAGTTGAAGTCATTAAATACTTTGATGTAGTTAAAGCTAAATGGCAGAAACTGTACGATGATTACAAAAAGCAGGACAATAACATAATCATGAGTTCTTTTTGCACAGAAAAGACAAGCTGCAGAAAATTTGCCGTAAACATGGACTTAACACAGACGGCAGCAAGGATGATTTGGTGGAGAAGCTTGCACAGGTGTTGGATAGACATTCAAGATGATCTTGATTACAGTACTGAATTGTCAGACATACCGAATTTGCTTATTGATATATCCAAGTTACCTATTTCTCTACTTCGTGAAGTGTGCAAAACTCATTGAATGCCGCACTGTGGTATAAGGGATGAGCTGGCTTTGAGGGTGTTTCTTATCAAAGGGAAGCCCCAGAACAGTTGTTTCCAATAATTCAAAGCATTATCTTTCAACAGGAAAAGAACAAACCTTGATATGATTTATTACAGAGAGAGGAAACATTTAGGTAATGGAGCACCTCTGTTTGTAAACACCATTAGGCATGATATTTAGAAGGGAAATGATAATGCGAATGAAATGCCACAAAAATAATGGACATTATGGAGCATTGCTACGTGCACTTGTGGCTTATTCAGAGGGTGTTTCAGTTGCTGATGACTGTTTTCAAATCTATTCATGCAATGCACATTTTGGAAGATCATAATTTGCACAATTCTATGTACAATTTTGTAACTGCAATTGCTAATAAAAACAGATTGAATGCCATTCCCATTAATTGAAGCGCAATGATCAATCTTTGCCGGAACTCCCAAGATAAGACCTGAATACAGATCGTGGTCAGAAACCATGTACGGCCACCTTGGTGAACGGTTCATGAATCTCTTTTCCAATGTACAATTGGACCAAAGAATATTGTGATGATGTTGATAATGTGGATGGCAAAAACAATGAAGACAAGCAGGACAAAAGGGAGATGGAGAAGAATCACAAGAATAGGAGGATGCAGAGTTTATTTTTGACCCAACATTGACCTAAACACAGGTACCCTGTGGAAGGCCAGGCCCTCTTACCGCAGAGGAGGAATTTTTGCAAGAGCATGATGGGTAAGCCCCACGTATGAGTGATAATTTAGCCAAAGAGCTGTCAAGAAAAATAAAATAAAACTAGAGTTTGCGTCATCTTGATTCGTCATCCTGCCATTTTTGGCCCTAAATAATTTGGGATAATCAGTAGGTTGGACCACAAAATCACTGTGGACTATCGTGACAGGGGTCAAGCTGACGTACATGCATGAGTCACATGATCATACCATGCAATAGGTAGAAATAGTAGCATTTTAGTATACAGCACTTCATGAAGGTCACAAAATGCACAAACGATCAATCTGTTCTTCTAATTCTTGACAATCATGAATCACATGTATTGATCGCCATCATCATTGATTTGTGCCGCAACAATGGTGTAGTACTTCTCACATTGGCTCCAACCTGTTCCCATAAGCTCCAAACATAGCATTGTAGTGTCTATTGGCCGCTAAAGAAATATGTCAACTCATCTTGTGATGTTTGGATGAAGTCAAAACCCGGGAAGACTATGTCCATTTACAACATTCCAGGAGTTATAAAACAAGCCTTGTCACTGGCAGCCACAGCATGTAACTAACATCCATAGAGACTTCAATGTTTGTGGTATCTACCCTTTCACACGGGATATTTTTGGTGATCATCTAAAATATCTTAGTAATTGGTCCCATTAAATCATGATTTCCATGTTTCCAAATGTCACAATTTGATTTTCAGTGACCGCACTAGATGCAAATATGTAGTGTTTAAGGCAGAATGAAATATGTCTGATTACATTAAGTCTCGTTTGTAAAGGCTCTGTCACACATCACGAAACGTATGAAAAACGAACTAATAACGTACACTGGTTTGGTCATTGAAATACATGTATATCAATTACCAAACAGTGTACGTTATTAGTACGTTATTCGCACGGTACGGTGATGTGTGACAGAGCCTTTAAATGGACAGTCAGTAGAAAGTGTTTAATCTGCAAAGGGAGAAGTTGATTTACTAGATCTGTCTTTTTTTAAAATTCCTTGTTTCCTATTTAATTACATAATTCATCCCACAGCCCTCACTCTATGGACTGCATATTGAACACACTTCTAGTATCAATGCCTTTATTTCATTAAGAATTTTAGAACTGGGCAACATTAAAGGCGTGAATCATTTACATTTTGTAGGTGAAGTTATACAGGATTCTGCTATATTTCAGATATCAGAGTGACAATGGTTTTATTACTGACCCACAGGAAATCTCTAATAAATTCAATGACTTCTTTGTGAATATTGGGCCAAAACTTGCGTCAGAAATACAAAATGAGGGTAAAGAATATTATGACTATCTGGATAAAAT
>JXSR01S018115.1:38974-55964 GCA_000969725.1 Ophiothrix spiculata
ACAAAATCCTGATATAAATAATAATAATAATTAATTAATTAAGAGTTCTTATAACACACAAAACTCATCCAAAAGGATATAAAAGCATGTGAAAACAAAAATAATTAACAAGGATAAACAAAATGAAAAAAATGAGAATCAGGAAACGCCTGACGGAAGAGATGGGTTTTTAATTTCGGATTTAAATTGACTGAGAGAGGAAATATTTTTCAGAATTTTCAGAAATATACTTAAACTCCATGTTTTGGTTTGGGTTATAGTTATATGGCAAAAATCTAGTTTACCAAAATAAATCGTTGAATTAGATGACATCTAATTTCCTATTATTTTTGCAGAATAACCCATCTTTAGGCTTGTTCATAAATTTGACAAAATAACTTGTCTTTAGACAGTTAGATTGTGGAGTGGAACATACCACAGACCATCCTAGTACTGGAAGACCCAGAATAACCTCAGCAAATCAAGATGCCTCTATACTCAATAAAGCTGAAGGAAACAACTGTTTATCAGGTAAATTTACTTTTTTTTTAAATTTTTGTTTTTCATTTCAACTCAAGAAATTTGCCGATGACAAAATTTATTTTTTACGTTTCATTTGTGTGTTTTGTTTCAGCTCGAGAAATTTGTAGACGACTTCACAGCCACAGAGGTCAACAAACCAGGATATGCAGACCATTAGATACTGTCTGAGATTTGATGATTTATATTTGCACTGTCTGAGAAAACAACCTACTCTGCTGGCAAAACATCATTAAGAGGCAATACAAAATACAATTAAAACTATGATTATAAAAAGCCACAAAGGACAAATGTAAAATACTAGACATATCCAATGGAAATCATTTCTTTGAATATCATAGCTCCATTCAAATCTGTAAATGATCATTGAGAAATTATGAAAATTGATAATCTGAAACCAGAGTATGTGTTTATCATCTTGTAACATACCATCGAATGACTAATCAAAAATGGTCAGGTATAACCGAGGGGTGTAATATATGGTCATATATATATGCAAGTGGCTTTCAATATCATCACAATTTCAATTCCAAATTCCAATACAAGCGAATCCTATATTTTCTATTTCATTTTGACGTTCTACAAACTGGACCTCATTCATGTTCTTATGTTTTACAGAACTTCCATGTTCTCAATTCCAACAAAGAGTAGTCATTCATCATACATCTTGGACCACATTCAGGCTCTTTTTTAAGGGTCGTAAGCCTCATTACCATGACATAACAGACTTCATATGGTACTACGTTCTACTTCACTTGTTTACACCAAATCTTTCTCCCTTATGTTTTGTTGAAGAGGTAACAACCAACCCCCTAATTGCTGACTATTTCACCAGCTTCTTCCTATTTTCACTAGTTTCATGAAAAGTGTTCTGTCGCAAAGTCCTCCTTTCCGTGAAGAGTCATCACAATACTATTTCACATTTAGTTCTTTATTTAAAGGTCAGTCAACTTCAGTGTTTAAAATATTTATCTTTATAAAATGATAAAAAGGGATCTTCCGAAGGTTTCTCTTGAAACAATATCTCTGTGCTTTCCACTCCACCTAAATTTGTTCTACAGAACAAATTTGAGACTTGCCTTATTTTTCACTTGGTTCTAATCATTTCTACAGTTTGACAGTTTTATGTATGACCTTTCTATACAGATGATACGATACTTGGCCGAACCTAGTAGGCCTAATCATGAGGCAAATCACCAATTATTTCTAGTACCATTATTTATGTATAAGGGGATTTTTTCCTATTTTCATTATTTCATTATTTCATACCAACTCATTTGGTGTAATTTATATTGGAGAAGTTAATTGAATATAATTAACATTTAGTAAAGGTGGTATTTTGAAGCTAATTTGCATTCTGAAGCGTTAAAAAGTGAAACGGCGATATGAAGTGTTTTACCTCACAAATGTCTATAATTTTTATTGTTTTATGTCCACTTATTTAAGCTGTAACTTTTTATAAAAGCATTCAATATTTTTAAAGTAAATTGTAAAAGAAAGAATTATATTTTGTCTTCTTATACGTCAAAAATAGCAAAAATCACATTTTTTTACCAAAAATGGATTTTTTTGACCCAAAAATTGCTCGATTTTTTGGAGCCGTTTTTTTTCGAAAATTGTATGGTGAACTGAACATCTGTGCCAAAAATGGAAGATTTGTCATTTCTGTAATGACTTTTTCGTTAAGGGACCTAACTAAACTTATAGCAGCCTATTATAGCCTACTTTATTCATTTAGGCCATTAGGCCTGTAGTGTAGCATTTCGGTTGCATATATGCAGGGTGGCTTAAGAAGCGGCCAGATTTTGATTTAGAACGACAACAGGTATCAGTGCAACAAAAAGGCACAGAATAATTATAAGACATTTTGGAGGTGCTACGTACCCAGGTGTAAAACGACCATGACGACGATGTTAACAACGTGAG
This sequence comes from Ophiothrix spiculata, assembly GCA_000969725.1. Lineage (NCBI taxonomy): Eukaryota > Metazoa > Echinodermata > Ophiuroidea > Amphilepidida > Ophiotrichidae > Ophiothrix > Ophiothrix spiculata. Next base: position 41,420 of record JXSR01S018115.1, read on the forward strand.
GTTGTGAGTTTGAGCCCCGTTGGTGCCAACGTGTTGTGAACCTGGGCAAATCACTTCATCACATTAGGCTGTAGTGTAGCGGTATGTTTGCATATATGCAGGGTGGCTTAAGCGGCCAGATTTTGATTTAGACGCGTGTATGATGAAGTTATTATTCAAGTTATACAGCCACCTCCAAATGGAATGGGATTACCACCCGGAGGTACACCTGATTTTAATTCTGTCACCTCCAGACTCGAGAGGATCCGGGCACGACTGTGGCCTGCAGTCCAAAATAACATACAGCAGGTCAGCATACAACCGCTGTGGTCCTGCACTTGGCACAAGTTACAGTATCTTGTTGGCCTTGACAGCAACTAGGGTGTAATCTAGCTGGAGATAATTCAATGGAGAGTTATAAGAAGCTGCAGGAGGAGTGCAGGGAAGCACTATGTGATATCAGGGAAATAACATTCCTCATACATGACTGTAAAGCACTAAAAGATATCAAAGAATCATTATCATCAGCCCTAGGGGATGCAAGAAAGAATGTACCCCAAGATCAAGGCTTGCTATTGCTACCATCCCCGTGATTGCCCAGAAATATTGAACTTTGAGGTTACTCCTACTCCACGTGCAGTTATCGCCAGCAAATTTCAAGTTCAGGATATCATCGTCAAATACACAAACCCGCAAGATTATTCAATTATTTGTGTTGACATAACCTACAATGTTGGAAGATTTTACGTAACAACAACAGTTTACCAAAACAGAAAGGTTGTTGACAGAAGGGGATGCCATCCCTACTTTCCGGGACCAGCCCTGATTGTAATATGGAGGAAAAGAACTATGTATACTTTAGAAACACATTGAAAGAGGCTAACCAGGATTTTGAGAACATATTAACAATAGGATCACACAGAGATCGTGCCCTTTGTAATGGGCTAGGACGCGTTTTTCCTGTGGCTTGCTTGTTGCTATGCACCAAGCATGTCAAAGACGACATTGAAAGGAAAATACTAGAATTAATGCTTCCCATAGAGACTAGAAATGCTATTTTGACGGACATATCTGGCGATGTAAACAAAAGAAAGTCAGGCCTCATCAACACAAACAGCGAAGAAAACTTTGATACAATGGTATATGAAGTTGGGAGGCAGTGGGACAAGGAATTCTTTTTCTACATTCAATCGTTTATTTCCGACGACATGAAGTGGCATGATTGTTCCAGCACGTAAAGCAGCAATGCTTGATACCTGGTTCTAAAACAACGCAGTGGAGGGTTCACATGCAAGACTTAAATCACAAATTTTATGAACAAAAGTACTTGAAACATTGTCGGTCATGCAGAACAGATATGCTTCAAGCAATTGTCATGCAAAGACCGTACCGATTGACAGAAAAATATGCCCTACTGACCACACCTCAAAACAGGTGGCAGTTATTATCAATGAAACAGAAGGCGCAAAAATGAAGGTTATTCTACGCAACTGTTGGTACAAAATCTGCAGCTTCCACATACACCACACCCGACCCATCATCTAACTTTTCGAAAAACATGCTGTAATCTGAACTTCGGACCTCATCATAAAACAGGGAGGAGTATTAAATGCCGGCACCAGGAAATATGAAAGATAGAGTTGTTATGACCCTCACAACAAAGGGTACAGTGCATTATATAACTAAGAGGGATGAAGGGGTGAAGTGTGCCTGCCCTAAATTCATATCAACATCCATATGCAGCCACACATTGGTAGTAGCCATGGAAGACAAGTTCAGAGATACATTGGTGGCTTCATGGAAAGCGCCTACACTAGATAACATCGTTCACCAGAATATACCGATTAACGTAAGTAGGACAAAAATTGGTATTTGAGGTTTTATACCATGCTCAAGAAAGCAATAAACTATTTGGGGTCGGCAGTAAAAATAGGGTCGGTCTGGTTACGCCAATCAAACAATTTTTTAGGCCTTTTGTGCGCTGCCATAACTTATCAGGAAGAGTCCGAGCGATGTAACGATGTTGGGCTGATGCTTGGCCGATGCTTTAAAGATGAGTGAGCGATGCAGTTCAGATGAGGATCTGATGTGCAATATTAACCTATCATCGGCCAGTCATCGGGAATTTGTTTTGCTACTTAATTCCTTCCGATGACCCAGTGATGCCCCCGAAGGCCAATATAAGAAGTTGGTTATAAACAGTGATGAAAGTGACGTGACAGTACCAAAGAAAATATTGAAAGGCTTCAGAGCTCATCAGACAGCTGAAGTGGAAAGACGAAGTGACAGGAAGTAACGAACCCCCTTCCAAGAAAAAGAAGGCTTCCAAGAAAAATAAGCCACCACCAAGAGATGGCCAATCAAAGTGGAGTATCAGCAAGATGCGAAACTATGTTATGCCACAAAGTCAAAACAGCTTAATTAAAACTCTCTTAAAGATTGCAGAGAATTTGGCTATCATATGTGGCATAGAAATCTTCATTTGGACAAAAGAATGCATTGGCTATCTTCGACAATGGTGAAATGAATGAGAGAGGTAATAATGGCATGGGACAACGGGAAATCCTGTCTAAAGTGACACCACAGTACAATCAAGATACTAATGCTCAACCAAAGCAAAGGATGCCACCAATACCACAGGTACCAGCACCACAGCTACTTCATAGACACTTGACTTTTACTCCCGCTTTCACTGCTTCTGGGAAATTAACAACTGATCACAATGATAATGTGAAGTGTTTGGATATAATGAACCAAGACTTCATCCATTGTGGCAAAAAAGTTAGTTAACGCCACTGACCACACGACAAAGAACTTAATGCTGGGAAGTTACCTTGTCCATATCAATCATTTGCATCTGGTGGCACAACACTTCACTCTCCATGGACTTTGTGCAGAAGATTTAAGTTGTCAGGACAGGCAGAATTGGGAAGCTGCCCAACATATGTTTTTCCAAGGGTACAAACATGTTTGCAAAAGATAGAGAATGGTGACAGTAACATACGGATAGAAACCAACTAACAGAGTATACATATTGAAACATCAAACCAAAATATGTATGCATTGATAAATGTCATCTCTATTGTATTGCAGCTGGTCAGCTTTCTTAGAATAACATCAAAGGGATTGTTGTTCAGCCTAAACAAAATGGCAATTGCAATTGACAGCATAGAAATCTTATCAGGCTGCACCACCACCACCAGGGCAGGCATAAAGAAGGACATAGGCGTGCTTGGATGCGAGCTGCCGAAAACACATCGATTTGGAAAGTAATTCCTCAGTTGTTACATGCTGTCAAATGATATATTACCATTACTAAAGACACTCATAACAGATAAGTGTGAGTATAATTTGCTTTCTATGATATGATGCTGTTCAACTGCAGCATATTTAGGAAGAGACATACAATGTCAAATTTCTTGTCTGCAGTATATAGTGTCTGTCCTACCCATAGTTTATCAGAAATGAAAGCATTTGTTCATTGTCACTAAATTATTTAGTATGTGGGTGAGGATGAACTGTTGTCAGTTGCATTTATATTCTAATGTAGCTGGACAGGTTTCTATAGATGAATTTATCAACATTTGATTTTTTTCAACAACAGCACCATAGCAAAACTGTTATCTTATCTTATTAAATTATACCCATGTCATGGACCAGCGAAGACTATATATTCAGAGTATATACAATACTCACTTCAGAGAAGTTTTTAATGCACCTCTCACATGCCACGCTTCAAATGTAAAATCATAACTTTATTGTTTAAATTCAAATTGTGCTTTAACTCACAACTTACATACAATTTCAAATATGAAAAAGACAGTCGCTTATGTGTCTTATCCACATGGCTACAAGATTTTCTTGAAGCTCTGCTGACCCTTGACAGAGGATCGCAAGAAGATATGCAGTAGCTATTCTCAGCAGTACTTAGGTACAATATCTACTGAGCTATTTGAAATATTTTGACATCCAGACAACAGATGCAGAACCTGGAGTGGGGACAAGCGAGAGAATGATCCATATTAGGAGTGCTGAAAATTTCCTAATTAACAATCTGGACATGCAGATACTCAAGGATGCACTCTATAGAATGGGTCCTGAGCACCCTGAATGAAGCGGCTGCAGGTGATGAAACCTTAAATTGATCTAAAACTTTGTACCAGGAGATTGGTGAAGAGCAACTGTTACAGATGAGTCTTTAAGACTTTAAAGAGTTCAAACAAAAAAGAAATGAAAGCATAGCTGTGCCCAAAAGGTGTGTGACAAATATAATGGTGTTAAGGGCCCTGTCAACCCTTTGTCAACCCTGGGCTATGTGAGATGGATGATCTAACCTACTACCAGTGGAAAAGTGGGGAGAAAAATTTTCCTGAGAAAACAAAAGTGGAAACCACAGGCGAAGAAGCAAGCCATGATCTGATGAAACAAACCTTCCAATTCAAGCGACATCAATATAACCGTTTAAGACAGCAATCTGAGATGAATTATAATCGAGAAAACATGGGGTCAGATTAGGTGCTTATCCAAGTTGATTACAATGAAAACTATGATAATGGACAGCAAGGAGAAATTCAATCAGCATACTTCGAACACGAAGCATTTTCCATTTACACAGCATGTATGTGGTATAAATGTGACATTGTGGTCTGCAGCAAGACGTATGCATTTATGTCTGATAACACAGCCAATAACAATACAATAACATGCCTGATGCATAAGATGTTTTTTATTTAAAATTGTCCCCAATTATTTTGTACTTTATTGTTTTAACGCTGATACAAAACAGTTTTGATATAAAGTGCAATATTTATCACCAAGCAAAAGAAGATGTCATCAAGAAAAGACTTCAAAGTTTTAAAAAGGGCATTGGACAAGTTCAGCATCATCCCCAAATTTTTCCCCAAATATTTTTAGATTTTTGCATTCTTTGAAGTATTAGCAGCAATAATGACAGCATGCAAAGTTTCAGTCAAATTTATACCCTATATATCAAAATATTTAGATATTCTGTTATTTTTATTTATTGTTGTCGACAACGATAAATACTGCCCTCTATAGTTGAATTGCTACAATTGGCCTTTTCAGGAGATTTAATGAAAATTCAAATTTTCTTTTGGTTTTTCTGCAATCTGTGATCTAAAAGGAGTGTTTTACAATCAAATCTATGACTCTTTCTTATTGTATAGCATCAATTAATACGTTTAGAGAATAGCTTCATACCCAAAATCAACAAATAAAATAAAATTTAAATGTTTGACATTTTGGAGGTTTTGATCAAAATTTTCATGATATCTGGTAATTGACTGTTACGTTCTAATGTAGGAAGTGTAAATCATCCACAAACAAAATGTCAAAATGTTGTCCAATGCCCCTTTAATTTAGTGAAAATAAAATCTGGTTATCTAGGCAACACTGTTTTATATAACTGTAAACTTACAGATCAACATGTGATAAAGATTTAACATGTTTTCAACACAATATCCAAGATATAGTCAGATAGACCCGTATGTAACATAGCTGCCATAATATTAGAAGGTGCATGTCATATCAGTGTATCAGATAATGCTATGACATTACAGATAATAATATCGCACGTTCAGTCCCAATTCAAACAACCCTGGTAAAAAGCAGTATTTCAAAAATGCTCAAAGGTCCCGCTTGGATGAGCACGTCAGGTCCTATCATGTTGAAAAGACCTTTCAAGAGGAAGATTTCAAAGAACTAACCAACATCGCGGCAGAAGTTTTCCCTGAGGAGTTATCTACAGATGATGCAATGGTACAACCTGATGCTGGCAGTTATAATTATGTTCCCATGGAGGCCAGTTCCGCAACCGCCTCTGTTCCTGCCAGTGCCGTAGCCAGGCCTTTCTCCAAGGGTGGGCAAACCACCCAAGATTTCTCCAATGAATTTTATCGAGCGACTTTACAGGGGTTCCAAGGGGCCGACTAGGCTGAGTTTTTCAAGAAAAACTGCCAAATTTTGTGCTCTATGAAGGTTTCAACCTAATTTTTAGCGATTTTCAGCTCTAATTGCCGTAAGTTTATGGGAAAAAGGCAGTTCCTGTCCACTTTATTTTTCTCCAAGGTCTTCAAAATTTCTCGAACAAAATTCCGAGGTGGGCAAATTGCCCACCTTGCCCAACCCTGGCTACGCCACTGGTTCCTGCACCTGTTGAGACCTCCACGTAAGCTGAAGTGGTTCTGCAACCAGCTTCGACAGAGCAACCGTCTGGAGAGGCTATGCAGCTGCCGGTTCCGATTACGCTTAGAGAGATGCTGCGGGCTACCACACCTGCCGGTGAACTTATCGAGGAGACAAGGAAAAAGGCGGCAATCGATCCTGATCTACAGCGAATGTAGGATCACTCGTCCATCATGGTAGGGGGCATCACCTACAGGAAATGTACTGAACGCTTGTGGATCAGCAATCGATTTTATGAGGCAGTTATAGAGGAAACAGTAATAATTTGGAACTAGCCAAAGGTGTCTGCAGTCAATATGCGCAGTAAGATAAAGAACATTCTTCCTTAATTGCAGTAAAGGTAAAGCACCAAAAGAAACAAGAGAAGTAAGAATATAAACTGACAGAAGTGCTTGAGGACTTTCAAGAGCAAAATCAATGATCCTTTCAAGACAAAGTTAGATGCTATGCTCAACACACTGAATTTGAAAAGGGCAGCCAACCATAACAGTGCCCTTATAGGCCCAGATGTCAAGAAATAGGTTACCAAGGATAGACATGAGGTGGACATTCTGGCACTCCGCTGTGCCAGCTTGGGATGCTGGTTTCCAGTATAAAGCTTCCGGGAACAAAATTTCATTTGCTGACTGTGGACGTGCCAAAACAAGCTGGACGAATCAGGACAATTGGTACGACCACGGAGCAAACAATAGAGAGCATCCATTCTTACATCAATGAGCTGGACAGGCAATTTGCCAAAGTAGCTGACAAACAACAAAAAGGACATACCATCTGTAAACAGCAAAATATGTATAGTCAGCCTGCCTGGAATGCAGTATAAAGGGCCAATACGAGCAAAATAAAAAGGGTCAAACAACTCCATGCGAAACACAAGGATGGATGCTCTCTATTTGATAAAAATCAAATCGTCAGTCGCATCACATACTGATTTCAAAATCGGTAAAAAGCACATCACACACCAATCTATATTACCATATCAGTTTTATTTGATCTCTGACAAATAATTCCTATATCCGATTTTCCTGGATTTGGTATTAGGCCAAGTAAAAAAACAAACTAGTTTCTCGTCCTAACTTTTTGAAAAAAAAAAAATGAGGGCAGTTTTTTTTTTTTTTTTTTCAAAAATGGCCGATCCAAGATGGCGGACGGTCTTTTCCAAAATGCAGCCAACCATTCCCAAAATTTGAATTACTTTCTTCCGACATAGCAGATAATGTTTTTGCTTCCAAAAGGCTATTCACATTTTCAAAAAATTATTGATGATAGGTCTAGAATTTATTGCAAAATTGTCAGTTGTATCCAAATTTTAATTTTAAAAATTGTTGATAGCTCAGTGGTCTTCAAAAATCAATGAAAAAATTGTTTCAAAAGAGTGCCAGAATTTTTATTTCAACTTGCTTCCAAATCGGATTTCGAAAAAAAAAAATGAAAATTTTGAAAAAAAAAAAAATTGATGCGGCCGTCAAAACGCATGCGCGCGAGGACGAGAAACTAGTATATTATTTTACTTGGCCTTATTATAAAAAGCACACTTTTAAGTTTAAAATTTGCTCAAAAGATTTGATATATTGCTTTACCAACAACAATTTATATGATACTTAAGTTATAGATCAGTATGTGAAAACATTATTTACGAAATGTTAGCGATGACAATAAAACAATAACGTATCTTCCATTTGTACATTACCACTATTGTGCTTTCAAATAATTCTCTGTCATGAATCCAAATCTGACCCTTTGAATTTGATAGCTCAAAATTTTTCTCCATTTGTCAAAATGGGAACAGAGTTTGGGATCTGTGTTTTATATCTGTTATGCATACTATTGACTGATTGTATACTGGAAGTGAAGTCATATAGCCTGAAGCAACATCTTATAGATATGCCCAGTTGTACGTCAAAGTTGCATTAGTGTCAACTGCTCCACTCGACTCTAATGGAAGGACTATAGTTATTGCATATGATGAAACAGTCCCCTCCTAAATTTCACAAGGCCCTCAAAAAATAAAGAAGAATGAAAGAAAAGGATAGGAAATTGAATTTCCCTTTGTTATTGATTGTTTTGCGCATATTTTCAGATATTATGTCAATTTCGGTCAAAATTTGCCAAGTTTTGCACAAATTTTATGGATTTTTTTTTAACACTTTTTTTTGAGATTAACAGATTTAACAGATTTTTTTCACCCGCTTAAAAATGGGCTTAAATCCATCTGAAAATCAGCAAAAGGATGTCTTGTCATGTTTAATTTATTTTTGAGTTTTTACTGCTTTACAGGTTAGGGATAGGTCCTTTCACAACAGTGACATCACTTATGGAAATCAAAACTTTATTGCTTATTTTTTATTGAGAGCTTTATTTACACCCTAAAATGGATTTAGGTCCTTTTGGAAACAAACTGTTGTGGATTTAGGCCATATTGGAAACAAACACAGATTTTTGTGTACTGGTAGACTCAATGAAAGCAACTTTTGGGGAAAATGGCTTGGTTCCATTAAAGTACTACTATAGTACTACTACACTATGGCACTAATAACTCAATTTTGACCAAAAGTGGATTTAGGCCCTTTTGGAAACAAGCTCTTCAAATACTCTACAATGCAAATAATGATTTAAATCTTTTTGTTCTTTTTTTTTTATTTTGCTTATATACAGATTTTGGCTGTCTATGATGAGATAATGACTTTATTCCAGCAACTGGACCTCTACAAACCCAGTAGCTCACGGATAGAAAAAACTACTCTCCTGTCATTGTTTAATGGTGGGTCGTGGCAAGGGAATTTTAAGAACTCGAGTGGAGACTTCAAAATGGAGAGCATCGCGTTCAACTACATCGGTTTTATACAACCAAGATTTCTTGTTGATATGCTACAGCGCGAAGATCCTGATGGATTTTACGACAGAATGTTGATAACCTGCCCACCAGAACTTATTGTTCCGTACAACGACTTAAAAATACTTGATTTTTGGACGAGCCGGACAATATAGTGCCCTTCTTTGACGTCTTAAAATTATCCGCAATATTCATCAAGATGAAGACAACATTGTTTATTCCTTCACTGGCAAGTTTGCACAATACTAGAATGATTTGCAAGAGCAATAAGCAAACACTGACGAAGAAAACAAAAGGGGGCATTTGACCAAGGCGACACACAATTATGTGTATTTAACAGTTTAGCTGATGGAATTGAAATCAGTCGCGAGAATTGGGACACCCTTATTGGTTGCGAGAGCATTGACCGCGCATGGACAATCAGCGTCTACAACCTTACCGATTCATTTCTCACAAGATATTCTGGCAAAAGTTCTTGACATGGAAAGACAATGTTATTTCCCCTAGTTATGCTGTTCACCTCACCTTCACGCGTGGACCCTGTAAGTGGACGCATTGTTAGTGCTAATGTAAAGTGTGCCTTAGATTTTATGAAAGAATTGGAGCCACTCGATTTAGCAGATGTTATTGAATTGCAGGGTAAAAATTGGAATAAGTGTAAGTAAAGTGTTCAAGAAAAAGAAGTATAGTCAACTGTCTGACAGCATGTTAGAAGTGTTACAAGACCTGGACATTTCCAAGGAACGCTATCATTAAAATGATGCGCACATCGATGCTGAGGCTGGGCTATTAAAGGATACCCCAGTGACTCAACCAATTACACCCGTGGAAGTTGACTCATAAGAACTTTAAATGCATGATTAGACTGTATTGATGGACATAACATATATTGGAAATAAATCCAAATTGTAAACTAAAATACTTTGAGGTAAGCATCTGAAATTTTTAAATAGTTATATTTTTTAAATCTTAATGTCATTATTCCAAAAGTGTAAAGTTTCTTGATCGTTTTAGAGAATTCTTTAGCGTTTCAACTTAATTTACAAATTCTTTAGCGTTTCAACTTAATTTACAAATACTTCTTATTAAATAACTTTTCTTTATTAGGTACTATTCGCCCAGTTAATTCAACAATTTGTAATTTGATTTCATAAAACAACGAATGTTCTTTTATAAACCTCAAATTTTGAGATACTCATAAATTTATTGAACATTCTAAATGAAAATACTTTGAGGTGAGCATTAATATTTTTCAAATCTTTAATGTCATTATTCCAAAAGTGTAATAGTTTCTCGATCTTTTAATAATTCTTTATGTTTCAACTTAATCATAAATACTTCATATTAAATAACTTTTCTTTATTTGGTACTATTCATCCAGTTAATTCTACAATTTGTAATTTGTAATTTGATTTAATAAAACAATGAATGTTAAAACAATTTTGAGATGCTCATTAACTTATTGAAAAATAAACAAACTTCATTAAGTCATTCAGATATTGTATATTTTGCAAACAGATAAAGTCATGCCTGAGTAAGCAAATAGCTTTATATCACAAGCATGAAGAGAGAGTACAAATAGCCTTATCACGATAAAAAAAGGAAAGATTGTTAATTTTTGAGGAGTTAAAGAAAGAGGAGATTCTTACCGTAAATAAGCAAGAAAAGATGCACCGAAATTTCAGTGAGAATGATCAGGCAGTAATGATACAACTCTTGTGACGTGTCCAGATTGTAGTGGTTTCTTTGCTAGGAAGTACATCAAGAGACACACATGTAAGGAAGTATCAGATGGATCAATTTAAAGAGTGCCGATACCAACAGCTTTGATCCTAATGAACAGATGGCATAAGTAGAGTATACAATGTACTGCTCATTTTTTACACAAGATGTACATAAACTCAATCAGCCCCATATAATATCTGTTTTCATCTGTTACTCGAATTTTCCATGAAATATATAAATTTGACTAATTAACACAATGCAACTTTTTTGTCCATGTAAAGCATTAAAATATAAGAATTTAGATTTAGGTGGGGGGATGGAGTATGCCTACTTAAAAGTTTATTACTGTGATGGTACGCAGAAATTTAAAAAATATTTGGAGCCACGGTTTTAACGAAGTGGCACCTCCTATATTCATCCTCTTTGCTATAGTACACTGTGGGTTGACCGCAGATTAAGGTCATGTTCTCAATTTGTATTAGACTACATGCACATAGTTTGTTTAGGTGTAGTCAGGAGACTTCTAAACCTATTTAAAGACAGGGCCATTAATCTGTAGACTTTCAGCCAGTAATTGTAAATCTCCTTTCAATGCACAAACTATTAAAAAATTGGTTACCCAATTTAAAAATCCAGTTGCTGAAGTAGTTAAACGTGATGCTATAAAATGCAGCTTCTGGATCCATAATAACGTCTAACAAAAACACATATGGATCTATCAAATGTAATGAACGGGATCATTGTTTTTTGTTAAAGACCGACAATATTTAACATCGCATATGTGCCAAAAAGACCTAAAAGATCTTGTAAGATTATCTCAACGATGTTCTTAATAGAAAAATAGTTAGGATCCCCATACACAAAGGATATTCATATCTTCCTGTTCTTCCCCCTTTTGAGAAGACTGCATGCATATTAAGTACATTAAAAAATTGACACTCTCTCAAATAATGAACACAGAAATTTATTCTAAAGACTTCAAAAACCTGTCACAATTGAGGGTAACAAGAGCATTAAACATGTTAAAGAGACACATTTATCCCAAAAAAAATCAATTTTCATGCCAAAGATATGGGTAAAGGAGACTTTAAAAACAGCATTAAAACACTAAATATTCGAAATATTCAACAGAAAACGACTTTTGAGGATTACTTTTGATGATGATTGTTACAGTTAAACAATGTGAGCAGTATGGGTGGAGGTGAAAGACGATGAAGAAAGAGAGCAAGAAGGGACAGTTCCAGGAAATTGGATTGACGTGGAACTCAAGTACTTGTACTGGCCAGCAACAACTAACGCAGAAAAAAAAGAAGCGCTGCTCACCAGAAATTGGCTAGTTTGTGTTCCATCTGAAGAAAGTTTAATTAGTAACTGGTAAGATTATTTGCAACCCGTAAATCATTTATAGAATCAGAAATAAAAATTCATCCGATTTTTTGATCCAAGCTTAGTGCAATAATGCCAAAAGAAACAAAATCATATTGAATGCAATATGTGACCATCCAGCACAAACCAGCCGTAATTGAAGAAACAAAACATATGGAGTTACGACTGTTTTCAAAAGATAGCTAGAGATAAAATTACACGGGCTAAAATCTAAAAAATAATTGTCATCCCCGGAAATGTTGAAATTTGGATTTTAAAGCATCAAACAGATAAAAAAAGTTAATTACGTTGATTATGATTAACCTTTTCAAGTTATTGTCAAATTTAATTGAAAATTACGTCATAATATAGGACGTCATAGCGCGCTTAGATGATCGGTGACCCCCAATTTTTATTGCCCAATTTTGCAGTTTAGACTCTTATCTATTAACTGACAAAAAATAAACAAAATCTACAGGTAGGAACTTATCACTGTGATCGTCCTTAAGGGCAAAAATGTGCAGTTAAGCATTCTATCACATGGAAAGTGTTAACCAAAGCTAAAGCATACTCAACATCAAACAAACCGTGTAATCTGTGTATAGAGGAAAAATACTTAATCATCAATAATCCCAATTTATATTCAGTCAACAAACGTAATGGACTTGTCAGTGCAAGCTGTCACAGGAAGAAACATTTATTATGTAATTTTAGATAGACTTTTTCCATGGATAGACGTTCACATTGACAATATTTATCAAATGAACTTGTATTCTAATTGACTATAATCTATTAAACATATCTATTGTTTGAAGATATGATAATCATCTACTATTGCTTGTGATCAATCCCCACTTCCAAGAGCTTAGACTTTCATTGCATTGATTATTCAGCCATAAAACAAATTGTTTTCTTAAATTCTTAGTGGTTATTTTGATGACAAAACGGTAGGAAAGGAGAATAGAGTGGGCCTAAGCGGATCAAAGCCACCATTTGAAATAAACACAACGCATGCTATGAGGTCTTTGTTTTGTAGGAATCAAAATTCCCCTCTCCGCTAATGAAAAAAATTCAAGGAAATTTTGAATACAAACTTTCCTAACTTAGGAAATCACTTTGACTTGCTAACATGCAATTGTGTTAGGGCAAAAAGTACATTGATACATTTACCTGGCGATGCCAATACTGCTCACAGGCTATAAAAAACTGGTGTGGTGGTATGGGCATATATAAGGCAGAGGCATGATGCACATGAAAACCAGGGACAGGATGCAGTTGCCAACGGAGAGGATGGTGCACATGAAAACCAGGGACAGAATTCATCAATCGCCTGTTACAAGACGCAAAAGACCTAATCCATCAAGTGCAGCAACTGGTATTCTGGTTCAAATATGGTCACTATGAAAACATTTGCAGTCAACAGTCTTTAAACCTCCAAGATGCACACCTCGCAAAGGGACTCATTCAGTTTGGCCTTCAACATTCAATCAAACAGTATCAGATTAAAATGATCATGAGACAAAAAGGATGCTCAACAATATCCAATTCTGAAGTAATACACATTGATTGTGAAGCATTCAAGATCTTTGTGCTTCAATATTCAATACATTGATTTGCATCCCCTTGCATAGTCAATGAACAAACACTATTCAGAACTACAGGAGCAAGCTACACATCTAAAGTCACAATGGTTGAAAGGCCAAGTGATCATGTACTCATGGTTGTCTATGCATATCATGACTGCTTTTGTAAATGCTAAGGACAAAATGCTAAGATACTATGGCTGTTTTTTTGTTTAATGCTAAGATACTCAGACTGTTTTTCAACAAATATTCATGTACTTAGGAATAGTCCTTTTAATGTTAAATTTAACAAATCAATGCTACGACACTTAGGAAATACTGAGTTCTGTGAAATACACTTGGTGATATTTGGTAAGGAAAATGCTAAGAAGAAAGATAATTGATAAGAATTCAATGCTTAGACAGAAAAAGGCTTAAGAATTAAATACTAAGACAAAATGCTTAGAAATAAGCCTAGAAGTTTAGCCTAAAAGTCAACACTCACATTTAACAGAAGCTTTTTTCTTAGCCTTAAATGCTAATATAGAGCTAAAGAAATGCTAACTTAGCATTTCTTTTTGGTAAGGGTTAACTTATGCTTATGGACATGACTCTGAGAATTAGTTTTGTTTCCTGTGATCTGGGGTTCGTAAGTTGTAAAGACACTGACAGATTGTCCTTGCCAGATTTGAGACATGGCAGCAAGTGGGAGCCCTGATAAGAGCATGAACAATGATGCAAGCATGGCTGTTGATGAAATGTACTCATTCCTAGAGAACAAAAGGGACATTGATCCTGATATAATAAGGCCAAGTAAAAAAAAATTAGTTTCTCGTCCGAACTTTTTGAAAAAAGGAGGATGAGGGCAGTTTTTTTTTTT
>JXSR01S018115.1:56377-70485 GCA_000969725.1 Ophiothrix spiculata
TGCGGCCGTCAAAACGCATGCGCGCGAGGACGAGAAACTAGTATATTTTTTTACTTGGCCTAATAATAATAAAATTACTTAAAGATGAAAAGTTTGATTCGGATTCAGTTGCTGATATCTGATGCAGACCTAACTAAGTTTATTCCAAAATTACGAGACCGTGTCACTTTATGTGTTGCAGTAAAGAGGAAATCTTGGTGCCTTCCAAGATTTTTATTCCCTCACATTAGTCTGAGCCAGGAAGAGGCATCGGGATCCTAGAAAATTGGGCAAGAAACATCAATCAGAGACAGGTGAATGAAGGTAAAGAAAAACATGGTACAGCAGAACGGCAGAAGCATATTGGCCCTGGGTGTGGTTTCTTGTGTAAATATAAGAGCCACACAAAAATCAATCACCAAAAGGGGGAACAAAGTGTCCATCAAAAGTCCTAACTTACTTATTATTGATAATTTAGCGTTGTTTGTTGTATTTACTTATCAATTAATATTTTGTTATTTGCATTCCACATTGTGTTTGCACAGGTTATCGAGAAGGAATAACTCAGAGATATATGTGTTTGCAATTCCAAAGATATTATATGGCGGTGCACCACATATATATCACCACTACTTCACAAACACCTGTTGCAGTCAACCTATCTATACCTGGGTTAATGGTTGTGAGGAATGTAATCATTAACAGATACAACTATTCTATGATATCATTGCCTTCCAAAGCCATCCTTAGACAAGGTGAAGGGAAGCGGTACAAGACCGTCATCATACAAACTTCTGATGTTGTATCTGTGCATGCAATGAATCATTATGGATAATGTTTTGAATATGTATCTGGTATTTATCCATCAGATAAAGTCGGGACACATTACTACATTGCAGCATATTCTCCCATCTTTTTGTCAAACCCTTCATTCTTCTGTGTCACAGCTCTGGAGCAATCCACTATTACTGTGTCAACCAAAACAGGACAACTCAGGTCACAAATACAACTGAAGCAATATGAAAGTTACAGGTTTGATGGTGATGAATACGAAGATCTCTCAGTGATCCTGGGAGAGAGTGATTCACCAGAATCTGTCATATCAGGTGCTTGGGCAGAGGTTCCTAATGATGTGTGTTGTTATGGTGCACTAACTGAACAGCTTATACCAGAGAATGGTTGGGAGAATGAATATTATCTTGCTTCATTTAAAAATACAAACGGCTTTATTTACAGAATATTTTCATCCAACGACAACACAACAGTCAACATATCATCTACTGATAAAATAAAAACAAATCAACAAGTCAATTTAGGCAATGAACCATATTATGAAAACAATGCAAATGCAGATGTTTTCCTTACTTTAGTTTCAGATAACCCCATATTGGTGGTACAATATATTAAAGGTTATTACACAAATGATCTAAGGTTAGGTAACCCATCAATGATTCTTGCCCAACCTCTCTCATCGTTCATGAATGAAGTGTTGTTTCCAGTGATTGATGCTTCTACATACAATAGATACAAATACTATTATTTCATCATAGATTGTAGTGAGATAGAAGGAATGATATATGAGGGTAAGGCAACAGAACTTTCTGGAAATTTTGGGGGCACTCTAGGTATTTATACAAGGTACACATATTTCTAGGGATTGCTCTATTTTATTTCAGTATATTGACCATAACATTATGTGTGTAGAGGTTCATGTGACCTCAACAAAAGTGGACTCAAAAGTCACCTAGTGATCATTTGAGGTCAATGACCTTTGGCAGTCAAAACTACAAGGTTGATCATAAAATCCACATACTTTGTTGGATCTTTATGAAATAGTAGAAAATACAAGGAAGGCTATTTTACCTGATCACTCAGAATTTTCATCAGATTCAGTCAATACAGGTGCCTAGATATCAACTGATGTAACCACATCACCACATTTTATATCACCCAATCTCAGTGTTTGAAATAAGCTTCCTGTTTATCACATGATTTAAGGTGACTCATAGTTAAGAAAAATCAAAATTATGCTCAATTTAACAACTTGCATGGTTTTCATAGACTCAAACTGTCATGAATTTTAGCTTTCTAATGCTTCAATTAAAACGTTTGATGATGATACCAATACAGAAAATGGTGAAGAATTATTTATGCAGACCGAAGGACCCTACGACTCTTGCAAATACAAATACAAGCATAATATTGTAATGAAATATGGTCAATTTTGCGGAGTGCCCCGGCCCCCGACACCCATCCCCCTTCCCCAAGGGCAACAGAGGCCACGTCGATGGACAGACCTGTCAAAGATTAGCAAAAATATACGGCCTTCCCTTGTAAAATTTACCAATGTCCGGCAGTTTTTATGAGCAAGCAAGCACTGACCCACCACAAGCGAGTGCACCACGGGCAATTAACCCAGAAGCAACTGATCCAATCCCTCAGCCACCATAAGCTTTAAACGGGGAAGCAAGTAGTCGGAAGAGTGCCAACCACTATGGCTAATATCAAGAACCCGCCCCAAAAGCGTCTACCAGTGCAGCTCCCTCGCAACCCTCAGACGATAAGCTGTCACTCTTTGGGACCGATTCTTCGTCGCTTGATGATACAGATGATAAGTCTCCTCCACCAGTAAAGAAACCAAAAACCACAGAAGCACCCAAGACACAGAAAAAGATCAAAACAGATAACAAGAAGACTGGAGAAGACATCAAAGCAAACAATAGTTGAGTTCATAATAGCGTCAAGGCAATTTTGTTATAATATCAAAGTATAAAGATGAAGCAATTGTTGAAGAAACTGAATACAAAAGAACAATAGTGAACATGATAGATAATGAATATTAGATAACATTTAATGTGGACTCAGAGAAGCCACAGTATTTGACATTAGAGGAGATAATTGCAGATTTGTCGTCTGGAGATCTCACCCTCATGGAACATTGAAACTTTCAAGTTATTTTGCTGCTTTTGACCAAGAACGAATTCTGATGTGTTAGGGCACAGGTCAGAAGAAAAAAAACAGGCTGATTGACACCAACAGTCCAGAAGAATTTGACAAGTCTTTTGCACAGCCTACAACATCAGTTGGGCAACAGGTTTTTTTCAATATTTTAAAGGGCCCCGTGATGTTCAAAGATTCATGCTCAAATAACTGTTTTAGTGTGTGTAGCAGAAAAAGTCATGCCAGCACTCATCAATCATCCGGCAAAATGCTAACATTTACAACACTGCTTTTGGAACTCCAAAGGTTCAAATCTTGGGCGATACAAATTAGGTTGGATTGATTCTGAAGTGTTTTATAAATGGATTGCAAATGAATTAGAAACCTCGCTTCAGGAGAGACAAGTGAAATTTCCTGTAGTGCTCATAGTGGATGGGCATTCTTCTCATATTAACCTGAAAACTGCAGAGTTTTGCTGAGACCATGCACTGGCATACTCTACTGCCTTCCCCTATTTATTCAACGCATGTACTACAGTCATGTGATATTGCGGTATTCCGAGGACTTAAGACTAGCTGGTATAATGTCCTTATTAGAAAATACCAGGCTGACAACATTGGGGATTTTGTAACGAAGGCAACATTTTGAAAAGTGTTTTACTATAGTGGACTGTACCAATTCGCTAAAGTCTATGATAAGAGCAAACTTCTTCTATCAAGTGTCTACTTATCAGAATCAGGTCCAAGTAATATTTAAAGACTATTCAATCTTCATCACCATAGTCTACTTTGTCTGTTGCCGCTGCTCACCGCTGTTTGATGGGTTCATTTATTAATTTTTCGACAAAAATGCATTGTTACAATAAACGCAGGCCCTTAAAAGTGTTAAAATTAGTTCTAGAATTAGGTGTTGAACTGTTATATTTGTTTTCATAATTGAATTTAACATGTCAAAAATGTTCATTTTAGATCAAAATACATCATTTTTTGCCCATAATTTGAGATTTCATTATAGGTGGCGCTATTCATTTTTTAAAAATTAATTATATTTGTTGTGTGAATTAACATTGTTAAAATTTGTTTTTGGTCTCCTTTACCTTAGGCTTATGAAACTCGATTCCGAGTTTCCCGTCACATTTTTTTCAGCTCACAATGAGGCAACTTTTTCATTATTCATTATTTCAACCTTTTTGTCAACAATTTCCAAGGTTGTTCGTTCAACCTTTCTTTTCAAATTATTTTTGAGCTGCTTATTATCCACTGCTTATGCCTTTAGAACCTTATTATAGGTCCTACTAAGACCAAACCTTTATATTAAAGACAAAAAGCTATAGTGCAAGACTAAGACCTTGCGAGAAAGGAAGAAAAAAGAAAGAACAACAACAACAACAAAAAAAAAACCTTGAGAACCCACCAAGAAAGACCCAAAGATGCCGTAACAAAAATAATGAAGTAAACAGGAAACACAAACTTAAGGCAAAGACCTCGAAAAAAACAAAACAAAAAAGACAAGAACCTACTAAGATACAAAGCTATAACCCAAAAACAAAAATAAATCTATGTAAAAAAGGCATTGACCTACTCAAGATCCCAATAGACCTTGCAACAAAGATAAATATGTGACCTGCCTACCAAGACCCAAACCTGGGACCCAGCAATAAGATATTTTCAAAAAAGCAAGAACCTACTAAGACCCAAAACTAGGAAGCTGCAATAAACATAATAAATAAACCGAGAACATACAGTATCCACTATGATCCAAAACTAAGATTAAAACTTGTAAAAACCTGCTCAAGATCTAAACCTAAGAACTAGACCTTGTAACAAAGAGAATCTACCAAGACCCAAAACTAGGACCATGCAACAAGAAATTTACAAAAGCAAGAACCTACATGTATATCAATACCCCACAAAAAACTAAAACTAAGTCTGATAAAATGTACAAAACAAGCAAAAACAATGATCAAGAACAGGTATGATTTAAAACAAAGTTTAGACCCTGAAACAACAAGAATTGGAATGAAAAAGTGAATATCTACCAGACCCAAAAACTATGATTACGACCCTTCAACTAAAAGAAAAACGTACCTCAAAAAATTGCCAGAGTGTAACATAAAAATATTCATAGTGGTGTTTTTTCGGTTTTTGATAACCCGCAAAAAAACACCACAGAATATAAATATTCATAGTATTAATATTCTGTGCTGTTTTTTCAGTTTTTGATATACCGAAAAAACACCACAGAATATAAATATTCATAGTATTAATATTCTGTGCTGTTTTTTTATGGTATAACAAAACGTTTAATATACTTAAAAAAAACCACCACAGAATATCACATTTTCATTTTAAGAATCATTCAATGTGTCAGGCATAGATTTTGTCGACTTTCAGACATCGTTTTTTCAAAATAATGAATTATTTTCAGATTAGCCTCATTAGCCTTATCCATGTGGCAAATATCCAAACTAAGGGCCATAGATTCTTAACCCTATTTCTCTCGCACCTAAATAGCACTATATGTTTACTGTCGATGGCAAGTATTTGACTGTGTTTTAAATTTCATAATTATGGTATAGGTCAGGAAGTGGCATTTCATTGGATAGCTTGGACTTGAAGGTTTTTGAAAATGCAAAGGCTTTAATCATTATGCTAGTTAATATGCAAATTAGCTCAAGAATAATTAATGAGGCTCTGGAAAAAAACAATATATTAACATTTTAAACGTAATATTTTGAGTACTTGTATGCAATAACTTTGAATTTTCATGTTCTTTTTAGACAACTACTATGACTATCTACATAAATTAGGAGAATTTATCCAATTAGATTATTTTTTTAAGATTTTGTTAACATTTTAATGTCATTTTTTGAGCTAAAATCTGGTCTTAAAATGGCCCAAAATGGCTGACTTAATGACCATTTATAACATAAAATCATGTCTTAAAGATATAGAGATGTGGTAAAAGGGTCATTCTGCATAGAGGAGTCATAAACCAGTCATTTTGACCTCATAAACTGATGCAGTATACCAACATGTTAGTTCTACATCTAGTTAAAGCAATTTCGTTCCTGATGGTGTGAGACACAAGTTTAGTGAAGATATTCTGAAATAAATGCATGACCTTTAAGAAGAGTCCAATCAACTGAATGAGCAGACAACCAACTATGAATATAAGATGATCCAACAAAGCCTAGTGGACGAGCCATCACCCTCTTCAAAACAAATGGATGAAATCAACCTACTGCATACCAAACCTCAGAAATTGGTAAGTTTAGGCCTACATCATCACATATCACAAATTTTGGTATCACATGAAAGTACAAGCATTTCACAGAAATATATACCTAAAAATGGTGCCAAACACTTATCACTAATATTTCCTTTTTTTTATCTTATTTGCAGCTGAAGAAAGCACAGGATCTCTGCAAATCTATCAAACTTGAGAACACCACCAACCTATTGATCAAAAAGATGGATGAGACATTACAATCCTTCAAAGTCAGAAGGCAGGCCTATCACTCCAATGCATTTGTTGGCAACCAAGTCTTGAAGATACCGGTATAATAATATTGAGGGTTTAATTACAATTCTTTGACTGTATGGCAATGCCACGATATTAGAAGTAAATTTTCTTCAAGAGTAGAAACAAGTTTTATTGCTCCTAGTGAACGGAACATTAACAATGTGAACGCACAATGCTATTTTAGCTTGATTTGAAATTTTGATACAGGATGAGATCTTCAGAAGCAAAATAAAATCTGAATTGGAACTTGAATTTCATAAACATTGTCAAAATATTAGGCCTAATCCATAATTTAAAAATATTTGTAATCTCACTACAGCTTGATAATTATACAATTACAGCTTGATAATTATACAACAGTACTTCATGAAATTGTTAATGCCACCACACACCTGTCTAACAATGAGGACCTCCATGACATTGCGACCAGAATGCAAGTCAGGTACCTAAGCATAATACAGAAATGTGCCACAACCAATATAGTAGGAATAATACACTCCAGAATGCAGACATAGTCACACTCAGTGAGTATCATATTTTTGGAACCAAATGTGTGAAGTTTTTGCAGTTGGCCTGTTTAAACTTTCTAAAACTTTTGTAAAACCAACCATTGCAATCATGCAATGCAGACCTTGAATTTTGAAAATACCTGGTGTGCTACAAATAGCACTTCTCAAGATATACAAGTGTGCTGTAGACATGCATTACGTATCTAAGTGTGTATAATTTTAACAGATTTATGTCTGCTGAAAATCACATCTCTCAAGATAATTTTAAGCGTGTGATGGTGTGTTATTGCTCGCACGCCTCAACAACAAAAAAAGGCCTGGCAATGTCACATAAACACCATTGCAGCAAATTTTCTTTTACTCCAAAACTCCATTTATTATTTAGTCATGTTTTGCAAGTTATACAAAGGACAAGGGTGGGATTAGGGAAACTTTCTGAACAAGGGGGGGGGGAACAGCTTCATATAAGCAACACTCCATTCACCTCATGCAGCATCCTTTTCAAGACTTTGCGCTACATACAGAAATTGATACATCTAGATCTTTTTATTTTTTAGATGAAAATAGCATCTCGTGAAAAATGGAGGAATGCAATACCCTAAGTTGCGCACTACTAGTTACTGAGAAGCGATTCAATTAGTGCGCATTTCCCAACCCTAATGTTTACTTGTTAACTTGACAGTTTTATGAAGCAAACAGATGAGATTTTGTACTTTGTGTTTATAATGCATCTGGGATGTCAAACTCACTAGGTAATTACTGAGGAAAAGCCAATCAAGATAATACGAACTACACATCAAAAACATGCTGATTGTGTGACAATAACACATTGACGGAAATTACATCATCTCTTGTTTTCAATCAGTTCCTTCAAAGCTACAACTGTGAAGAAATGTGAATGGGCCATAAATTTATCCAACCAATAGAAATACTGGAAGAACCAACGAGAAGTGGATCTAATGATGTATCAGTCCAATTCGAGTTGAATTATTACAGATGACCAAAGATGAGTTATGCTTTCTGTCTCATCTGGTTTGTTTTGGAGGTTAAGAAAAAGATCGATGAGCCATAGCCATCAGGGAAAATTTATGAAATCATAATTTCTATTCTTACTTTGAACAGGAGAGAGATGAAGTTTTCGGATGACCCAATTTATAATCCTAAAGAATACACTGGATCAAAAAATGAAAGACCTTGTGGCTGAAGGATATCAGAGTGCATCGCAGACAAGCAGAAATCACAAAGAAAGAAGTGAAACAAAGGAAAGTATCAGTAATCCGTAGCAACAGGATACTATTATACTGGGAGTTAATTGTGCTCTTAGGCTATAGGTTTGGGACATCGCAATCTGTGGTATGTTGATTCAAACATTCCTATTAAAACTGATGGTGATAGATACCTCAATTATGTGGAAGATGTGTCGAAAACATGCAAAGGTGGCCTTTAGCATGGAGAAATTACCCCAAAATGTGTAAGAGCCTATGAAAATATGTACACAATATTCAAGAATGTGTATCGTTTGATTTTTTGAGTGGTACATCTAGACACAACATTCAGTGCCTTGAAGGTGTCCACACGCGAGCTACCAAATTCATTATGCACTATCCTGATTTGGATTATCGGGAGCGTTTGTGCCATCTGGGTATGTTGCCTCTCACAATGCGTAGAGAGCTTTGACCTTTGTTTATTTTACAAGTGCTTAGTTAACCATTATGATTTTTGACGTCAACAATTTATGTAAATTCACCAAATCAGAGATGGGACAAGACCGTCCCAACACAAGATTAGCATGCGACACCTTGTGCCTTAGAACTCCCCTTTTGTAAAACAGAAGCTTTTTTAGTCTAGTTATTTCATTGTTGCAATGTTGAATCAGCTTCCTTTTAGTATCAAGTCCTCTTCAACTTTTTCAGGTTTCAATGCGATGTGGTTGATTTTTTGAACTCTCATTTAAATTCCAATTTTCTCGCCAGCTGACACCTGTACCTGGTTCTCCATATGCAGCTGTGCTAATTGTAGGCTGTCCTAATTTTTTGTTTCTTTTGTTTTAGTAGGCCTACTGTCACATTTAATCTTGAGGTGGACGGTCTTAGAAGTGATTTGTACCTGTTTATCCCATCCTCTACACTGGTTCATCTCGCATGTCACATAAATTGTCTTTTTAAAAATATTTTACTCTGTGCAATATATATTTATTTGTTATGTATCCTTTTGATCTTTATATTGTAATTTTAAACTGTTCAAATGTATTCCAGTGTTTAAGCCAAATAAATAAATAAAACAACTATATAGGCGAAGCAGTCCAAAATGCAATCCTGTGTTCTAGACTTCCCTTGGCCAAGCCAATGTCAAACTTGTGGTATTCTTGCAAACCATATTCTCGGACCATACTCATGTATCAACACCAAATCTGAAACTTGGTCATCCAATTTTCCACAACTTGGACTCGAATCTCCTCATTATCTACTATCAACACTATACAACATGTAGCTAGTAATGCTATTGGTGCATACTTTAATACTTGTGCACACTCAAGACGACACTATTGTTCACAAGTGGTGTCAGACATGGCTTATGTTTATATTTATCCAAGTTTAATTTGTGTCTTTCAAATTTCTGAGTTTCTAGTTTAAATTTTAAGGTTTGATTTTTAGAATTTGGATTTTTCAACTTCATGTTTTTGGAGTTTGATTTTTCAATGATAATACCGGTATTATTATAACAATTTGTTGGGTTTCACATTTTCGGGTTTCAAATTCAAGTTTCATTTGTTGAGTTTCAATTATTTGAATTTTAAAATTTTGGAGTTTTCAAATTTTGTAGTTTCAAGAGTCAAATATTCAAGTTTGAAATTTTGGAGTTTCAAATATTTGAGTTTCAAATTTAGGAGTTTCAAATATTTGACTTTCACATTTTTGACTTTCAAATATTTGAGTTTCACATTTTTGACTTTCAAATATTTGAGTTTCACATTTTTGACTTTCAAAAGGTCAATGATGCAATAAATGAGCTAGCAGTAATAGATTCAGTCCATGAAAAACAAGATCATTTACTTTTAAGTTAAAAATGCCAAATGAATTGTGCTGCAAAAAGACCACACTGAGAATAAAGCTGTTATTCCCAAGCGAAGCTGCACACAATAATTTTGGCAAGAGCCCATACTAAATTGTTGGACCAACAACAATAGAAATCATACATATTCACTAGAACAGAATTGACACTACAATCACAAGTTGTATAAATCAAATCTAGGTTTAAACCAAGTTATTGATCCTGTCAGAAAAATGCCCCCTTTGAAGTTAGAACTGTCTGAATGTCAATGCTGTTTTCCCTTGACAAAATGTACTGACTGATAGACCATGATCCTTGGGTTAAAATGTCACATTTTCATAGAAGGATTTTACAGTAATTGGATATACATTGTATTGAACAAGTAAATACATCAAATTCAAATTCCAAAAACTAACCAGAGGTATGTCAATAAGAGACATGGAAATTGATTGGCAATTACTTCCATTAATCAAATATATTAAAATGTAGTAAAGAGGTTTTTTGTGGAATGGTCATATGAACATAGACAGTTCTGGTTTTAAGGGGATTTAAGAAAAATCTTAAACATTGTGCCAGTCAGATTAGCGCACAACAAGCTTGTCATTAAAATTTGAAAAAGTATTTATGAATATTAGAAGAAATATAATACTCCAGAAAACAAAATTATATAAACAGGTAAACTGAACATTCCAGTATCACATAGTGTACCGTACCAAAACTTAATATCATGTTATTCATACACAAAAAGGTTTTGGCAATTAGGTGCAACAAAAGAAAAATCCCATAAAAAAGCACCTTTTGAAAAAAAGTATTACTGAAAAAGAACATTTCACATTACATGTTTTTATTTGTATTATATACAGAATATATAGATTTTTGTACAAGCTGATTGGTTAAAAAACATGGCTTAAACACTCCTGACGTTTTAGGATATCTGATTTTAGGCCGTGTTATATTCTGCTTAAAAGACAATTTACGCACCACAGCGCTTGTGTGACCAAGATCGTTTATAGGTTAATAAATGCGCATTTCATACGCGAGTGAAATGAGACAAAATCAATGCACGCGCGGTCAATTTTGATGCGTCCAATTCAAGAGGCCCGTAGGGGCCGAGTGCATTGGACTGCAATAAAAATTTACCGCTAGTGCATTGATTTTATCTCATTTTACGAGCATTATGGAATACAAATTTATTAATCTAATTCATACACGACAGAAAAATAATATTGCATCTTTTGTGAAGAGAAATAAGCCCTTTAATATTACCATCAAAATCCAAAACTTCTCTAAACTAAATAAATAATCACCCGACAAGAACAATGAAACATTCATACGCACTAAACGCCCGCCACGCAAACCGGAACGCAACAGGCGCAGTGCATTGTGAAAATCCACTGCACTCCGCGTACTTTATATCCTTGCGTTCTGATTGGCTAGGTGACACGCGCAGCACACGCGGAGTGTATGAAATATAGTCGTGAGTGTAGCACTCAAGTTACACAACTCAAAACTTGTGAAGTGTTCATAGTAAAAATTCCCCATTTAAATGTGTAGGGCAGAGTTAAATCCAGCCTCGCCCTTCTAACCAATTAGATGATAGGAATCTATATACATAAGGTACATAAATAATATCAAATGTAAATCTTTATCAATTGGTTGACATGAATCCTTGAATTCCAATGACCGAATGCCCGAGTAATATACAACCGTATTGCATGCTTAAGTCTACAAACAACCTTGATCGCTTATTTAGAGATTTATCATTGCAGTGATGACTGCGCGTGGTGTGTTTTGACGCATGCATGCTTAAGTCACGCATGCAAACTTATCCTCAAAACCATGCAATACGGTTATATCTTACCTGTTTGACAAATCGGTATTACTTAATTGTCTTTGGTCATCAATAAAATCTAAAAATATAAAGTTTGGTAAATTTGTATCAAAAATATCTTTGCCTATACCAAATGATAAATTTGTTACCCCCTGTTTGTTCTTATGCATTAAGAAGATATCTATGGTTGGTTGCTGTAAAACATTTGGCCTTTGCAATCGGCTTTATCTGATACAGCATAGATATCTCTACGTATTGCATGAACTAATAGGGGTAACTAATAGTATAATCATCATCTGAAGGTACATGTTGA
Source organism: Ophiothrix spiculata (assembly GCA_000969725.1). NCBI lineage: Eukaryota > Metazoa > Echinodermata > Ophiuroidea > Amphilepidida > Ophiotrichidae > Ophiothrix > Ophiothrix spiculata. The sequence continues at coordinate 68,526 of JXSR01S018115.1, forward strand.
ATGTAAAAGTACTGTAATGGATTCCTTTACTTCTTTCATGTACATCCTACCTTACTCCTAGTTGGCAATCATCCTGTCATTATCCATCCTCCATTTATCCATAGTCATGAATCAGAATTTTTCTATCCTCCATTTCCGCAGCTTACCTTGAATCGTGGCTTTCCTATGGCTTACCCAAATTCTTCATCAATCTCCAATATGCACAAATATATAGTCAGTCTTCCACGCATTTATGCAGGTCAAATGATGCAAATCAGAGGTAGAATTTGGTTTCGGTTTGCGAGAATCAAATTGATTGAAAGAGTTACAATTACTGCATGTTTCAATGGAGAAAATGATTCTCATATCTGGATGCTACAAGAATCATTGCGAGAATCGATTCTCTGATTCTCGCCGAATTTCTAGACCTGCAAATCATCTTGTTTGTAGAGTTGTCATAGAAAAGTTGTATCTTTACTTAGTCAAAGTTCTTGTCCAATACCATGTCAATCTGATATCTTTGTCCAGTGTCATGTCTTATATGACTTTTTCTGTCCTTCTTCTTTGTCCCATTTTCATCTGCAATATGACATTGTATATGGGTTGGATTATACAAAAATGTAGATTTAGGTATTCAAACACGCTACTGAGTTGTTCATTGCCAATGCGTCTGCATATTTTTATTGCGTGATGGTGGCTTTAGCCACCTGAGCGTTATAAAAAGGCCACATCAAAATCATGAATTGCACCTTTAAAATTTAGATTTAGATTTAATTGTTACAATAGGGTAATGATCAAAAATTTGGATAGATGTTACCTTGTTCTCAGATGTCACTGTTGCTTCATTTTGAAGACACTTTTGATATCATCATTTTAACTCTTGGAAGCATGATGCTGCAGTTTCTTCTGGAAAGTAAATCAAAAACATCAGCAAATCATACTTAACATGGGATAGATTAAAAATAAAAAAGGGGTAAATAATGCATGTATGCACAAAGTATTAAGAAAAGCCAGTGGCCAAAAGGTCATTACATATCAACTGAATGAACTTTGTGAGCTCAAACTTCTTGAATCTTTATTACATTTACTTTTTTATCAATAAATAAATTATAAATTGCAGGTGATTTATAGTGCACTACGCGGTCCCCCTGACTTGTAATTCCACATGGCCTCAGCACATTTTACAGAGCAGTTCTAATCATTGGGTTAAATCACTACCTGGACTCCCTGGGGCCAAAGGGCTTACTGCGGCCTACATATTGGCATGATTGGCGCAACCCTAGCTTGAGCAATTCACACCCTTATAGAATATACAGTTTTCGCACACTCAGCTCCCAGCTGGACTCGAACGCGGAACGATCAATATCTTATGTTTAACAGTCCGAGAACTAACCGACTGAGCTAGCGAGAACTATATCAGTCAAAAGACTGACAAAAACAGACATCATATTTCAAAAGTTCCAAGACGTCTCACCTCCTCAACATTCCTTGTATCTTGCACCATTGACAGTGACAAATCAGATATTCTTCTGTGATATGATCAGCATGATTTTATGGTAATTGATTCCCTTCGATTGGTCATATTTAGGTTGACTGAAGACACTCTTGACCGTATGAAGATCAAATACAGCATGCGCTAATTGATGGCAAATGGTGGTGCACAGTCGATGCAGACACTCACTCCTCTAACCTCTGAAAGGCTCTAGGAAAGAAAAAAAAGACATGATATACTAAAATTGACTTGCAACTTTTCTTTTAGCCTAATATTCCTTACATTGACAAAGGTTTAACCTTTCCATTGACATTTAACCCCAAGGGAAAGGTTGGATGAAGATGTCACAAATTTGCTCAGTTAAGGCTAAGGCTGAGCTAGAGCATTTCATATATGATCACATTGAGGGCGCTGTAAAACTGTGCCAGCGGAGTTTTTAAGATCTAACTTTAATTCTGTTCAAGTTCAATGGATAGGGTCTATAAAAAA
>JXSR01S018117.1:2051-16208 GCA_000969725.1 Ophiothrix spiculata
TAACCATTTTTTACTATTTTTTATTTGCTCGTTGCATTAATTTTGGGACAAGCTGTATTTCTGAAATGATGAAGGATTTGAAATGAGGCTAGATGAACATATTTGCATAATTAATTAGCTTATTAATAATATTAATATTCATATCATTTGTTCTTGTTAATAATGTTGACATCTATAAAAAAAAAAAAGGATTAAAATTGCATAAATTTAGGTCATAGGTCAATGTTTATAAATATTTACATTAACTCAAGTTCATGGGTTCTATCTTTGCAGTCAGGAGTAAGCAATGCTGATGATAATAATAGGATGTGATATCATTGATTCTATCCTGTCATAAGGTAACATAAGGACAAAAATACAAAATCTATTATACAAGAATTGGGGAATAAGCTGGTACAATCACAATATGTTCATGAAATCAGGAAAGACCAAGGCTTTTAGAGCTTTTAAAGCTTTTTGAAAAGTTTTACAGAACCTGCAGTTCAACTCCTAATAGTTATAGGCCTATATGGCATGTTCCTTGATTTGAAAACTTGGAATTTGGTGACCAGCTAAAAAAATATTCCACCAAGTTAGGTTAATGTCCCCTATTTGACTCTGATCTTGCCTAAACTGATAACATAACAGACGATTATTAATCAAATCATGATTGAAATTGGATAATTCCCTGCGCCATGGACCTTATTGAACATACACACAAACCGAACCTGATTGTCACATTCCGTTGTACACAGTGACATAAGCTTTAATTTGCCCAAGACTGTGGAGGAGGCTATATTTTTAAGTGTTGCCAACACTGTGTGTTGAAAAGATAGCCTGGGGCACAGTCTGGGTGTGTCTTGATAGTGCATGTTGTCACCATGCACGTACACATGTGCAAAACACTATCAGACAGAACATGCTCTCTTCTAAAAATATCACCATGCAAAAATGAGAAACAATTTTTTGAAAGATTTAAAAAAAAAAAGTCAAATAATATTTCAAATAAAAAATAGAACAAAATGCCAAACAAGTTTTGTAAGAAACCAGACAGACTGAATCTGGAAATAAATCCAAGAAGTGACTTTCGAGGAGAAGTTGGGATTTGGGTATGGATTGGTGACGTTTAGCTCAGGGGTGACTTAGATTAATGCAAAGGGCAACGCACTAGCAGTTCCTGAGTTGCTATTTTGGAAAGTACACCAGTAATCCTTATAGCATAAATCGACTTGAATTTTTTACTTTGAAAAATCAACTCCATACACCAGTATGCTGTCATTTGCTTAAAGAGGCAATTCATGATCCACTTTTCACCCTCAAGGTCACCTCTATCAAATTAAAGTTTTTTAGCTTATAAGAATCCTCAAGTGGTATATGTTACGATCCCCAAACCATTCTTTCATATGTGCTTGCATTTTTGAGAAAAATGAGAAAAAGTGTCATTTTCTAATTATTGTCGGGGCCCCGACAGTAATTACAACACAGTAGTCTATGGGGATTTTCAAAATGCTGAAAAGCTTGTAACTTGGAAACGAACGGTCGGAATCAAGTGAAATTTTCAGTATTGGCTATGGTGTACTCTTCTTTTTTTTTAGCTAGAAAAAAGGCCACATTAAAATCATGAATTGCACCTTTAAATGAAATATTATTTTTTATCAAGAAGTTATATTTTATTAATTTTCAAACTATAAATTATACAGTAGCTTAAAAAACAAAGGGACAGAGCTACGATGGGTAAAAAAATCAAATTGGTGGATGAGTTGGCACTGTGCTTTTGGCGGTAAAATTATCAGGCAGATAGGTTAGGAATGTAGTTGTTCCTTTGCCTTTCACTACTGCAACCCATTGTAAATTTCGGATTTAGTTCTAGGTAATTTTAATTGTCAATCCATACTCAGCCCAGTAGGTTTTCCCAAAGCACTTGTTTCCTGCTATATAGAAATGAAAACTCTTTCCAAAATTCTGTCTTTCACAATCTGGAGGCACCCCTTTTAAAAAATTCAATGCATGCACTGTTGACTATTTAATTGGGATTAACCTGGCTTTTCACCGAAGTTTATAAATAAAACAAACGAATAAAAATTCTGACTACAATATAAGGGTAATATCACATCTACCCATATAGGATAATTATCAAATATTCCTAGTTTCCCGTTTTGGTTTGGGAGCAATGATAAGTATTTGTTAAACCATGGGCTAGTCTAAAGTTCACTCAGGAAATCATAATGCAACCATTTTTGTTATTCGCTAACCCTGTTGTATTTTAATCAATAGCCCAATCTTAACTTGGCCTGATTTTTGTACCACACCCAAAACCTATTTCTACCGGGCAATTATAAACTTTCTTCACATTATATTTCATGAAATTATTCTAGTCTATCATTCCAAAAGCAAGTCCATTTAAATGAATGCTCATCTTTTTAAAAATTATTTTAATTTTTAAAAAATGAAGAGCATCTTTATTTCATCTACAAAATTAAAAAATCTGAATCTGCATACATTTGATTGAATCAAGCGTTCATTTAATTTCAAACGTAAATTTACATTGTATCAACCTATTTTACGCTTGATAAATCATACATACGCTCTGGTCAGTTGAGGGGCCACTTACAATTTTTTCTTATATTCCTTAAAGGCCCTCCCTAATAATGGGTTCGTTACGTAAGGCAATACTGCAAAATCAAGTCCACAAAGACTTCACATATACTATCTGTGTTAACTCTGTTTTAAGAAGAATATAGGTAAAAGTACTTCTTCAAAATGTGAATTAATTCTTCAACCTGGTCAACATATGGGTAGACCCTGTGATGGTGACACTCATGTGCAGATGCCGGTACACATCACAATCCTAGGAAAGACATCTCCTAAAATAGACCATGACTCTATTCCTATATTCGTTACTCCTCCCTCAGTCAGTCAGGAGTGATTAGATACAAAATAATGGAGAGGAGTGTGGACCAGTTTACACACATGTACGCTAAAAATACACTCATTCTACACTAAAATAGCTTTAAGATTACATGTCCACTGCCTTTTGCACATCAAATCTGTAACCAACTCCAAGAGTCATTTTCAGGGAGCTGATGAATGGTGTGCAAAAAATATTAACAGCTTTTCGACTAGGGTCATAACCAATATTTTGCCTAACCATGCATCTTGGATAGGGCTAAAATGCTGCTGTTTCAAAGTACAGCTGACCAGACTGAATTGAATCAGAGAATCTTAGATTGAACATCTTAGTAATATAGTATCATATTATGAAATGATTGTTTGTTGGATTATAACAGTAGATAAGCACTTACAAATTTTGACCCTATCTGGATCAAACTTGGACCAAGAATAGCAATTGCCCCCTGGCCCTGGGCCCCTGGATGTTCTAAGTAGGGTCCAGGCAAGGTCATCTAAGCTCAAAGGTCAGTTTGAGGTCAAGGCTCAAAATTAACAGGACAGTTGACCAAAGGTCATCCCAATCATGCTGTTAGCCACGATTTTACAATAGGATGTCCAAAATTTTATAAAATAACTGATTTCATAAAAACAGGGTATCAACTATCTATTCAACCCAGTATAAAAATCAAAATTTTGGGATTTCCAATTTGAAAATAGGGTGTCAAAAATGACACGCCCCCTCTGGCTTAGAACACCTTGATCCCAAGTTATGGCCATATTTCCAGAACCCTTGACCCTAACTAGACCAAACTTGGACCATGCATTTAAAAGGCTTATCGACAAGCATTTTTTCGTCGACAAAAGCTATTTCACTCTTTGTCGACTAGCCTATATATCAAGTTTGTCAACAAAATGTAAAATAAAATAAAATAGATGTTAAAAATAAAATAGCCTAATTCAAAAAACTAGAAAGCTTTTGAAAAACATTGTAAAGAGATCAATTTCTGTACTGTTACCAGGCACAATTGGTGTGGTTTGCGGTGCAAATTTGCAACAGTTAAAAAAACTTGTGTAAAATATGTGTCTGAATAAGTTGTGAACTGAGCACATCTGTACCTGATTTACGGCCAAAAACAGAGTCAACTACTGGTGGAACTCATTTCAGGAGATCCCTTCCCCAAACCAGCGTTGACAGACTTGCACTGACTATAGTTCCTTATGACGTGATGGTATTCTATCAGAAATAGCTACAAGCACTCGCAAAAATCTGACAAAACTAGCTATAGAACAAGGGCATTGCATTTCAGAACAAAACTTACAAGCTGATTCAGTGATTTCAAAAGGGGGCATGCTCAACAGTTTCAAGGTAATTTTTTGTATAATACCCTAGAAAACTTTTTTACAATTGCTGGAAAAATTTAACCCTTTTGAGTCTCCAAAATGGTTATAAACTGTGGTACTAGATAGGCAACAGGTTTGTATCTTAATCTTTCCATGAAAATAGTTGCCAAAAGTGGTAGGCCTACATGTACTTAAAACACACTGTAATTAAAATTACTACATAAAATGGGGAAATTTTTCATGATGTTTTTTAAAATATTTAACAAGATGCACACAAGGCACTGCATACAGGCTAGGCTCATTACTGGCGTCGTTTAAAGTGGGTTACTGTAAGGTATAATCAGAGACAAGTGATAACGTTAAATATAAGAGAATAAAAGATAAGATTTTTTGTCAGAGACAAGTGCTAACGTAAAAAATAAGAGAATAAAAGATAAGATTTGTTGTTTTACCTGTCATCTATCGTCTCATCATATGGCATACATTATTTTGAGTTACAATGGGCACCCCCACACTTATTGACTAAGAATTCAATTTAGTGTGGTTTATGCACTCTCAGTAGGCTGGCGCGCACATACTCACTGTTACCCCAAGCCACCCTGTAGGCCTAAGAGAATTTCGATCAGTCCAAGCGTGAAGATCATTGCGTGCGCGTAAGCTCAATGTGTAATGTGATTAACGTGTGTATGATGCATACGCACGCTTTTTTGGTGTTTTATGAGAAAACGCATTCAGCGCTATCAGAAGTCATTGTACTCTGATTACGACCTGTGTTGCTACTAGCGTAATATGAAAATTATCTCATCGAATTGGATCGCACTATCACGCAGGTTATTAATGTTCAGTACTAGCATAAATGACTGTCAAAACTATCATGGCTTGCTGGTTTGCAAAATTCAGGTAATTAAATCTATTATATACCTCATATATAGATTCCTGTCCTCTGATTGGTTAAAAGTGAGGGCTTGGATTTCACTACACCTGGGGCATAGTTGTCACTAGGCCCACTCAATGTATTTTGCTGATCATGATATGGTGCGGTCAGCATTGAATGGAGAAATATATGTCGTAAATCATCATCAGGCCCAAGTGTTAAAATGGTTCTTTTAACCAAAATGTGTTGAAGATCTTTGTTTTAACCAACCAGATGACAAAAATCTATATATTCAGTAAAACAAATATTGATTGCTTTTTATTTGGGGTATGGTTAAAACTTCTCAAAACCATGAATATGCCCGAAGATGGTTCTGAGATCACCTCGGGGAAATAATTTAAACCATGCCCCTCAAATCAGTTATTATTTGTATACTATCTACATGTGTAGACACTGATGGGTATGAAAATATGTTACTTGTGTTTCTACTCATGAAGCAGTGCCAGATCTAGAGATCTAGCTAGGACCTTTGAAAGGAGAGAAGCATAATTAGAAGCATTGGTCCTATTCATATGCAAAGTGTATTTCTCCTCCTTTTAAGAAGAAATATACAGTAGGAGCAAATTGTTGAATTATTACCAGTGGTAAATAATATATTTGAGACTGCTATGTCAAACCTAGGTACCACCACAAGAACGCACAGGATTGATTGGAGCCCTAACCCAGAAAGCATATTTCCCATAGGATTTACTCCAACCTTACATTCTTGAGGCACTTGTCAGAAGTAGTAAGCAGTTTGGGAAGTACTTATTTTCATACACCCTGATTTAGCCCAAAAGGGAATTGACTTGCTTCTCTATGTATCAGAGCTGATCAAGTCAATTAGATTTTTTTTAAATGGATTTCAAAAGTGCCAGTAGGGTCTAACCCGCCTTTATACCCATGACTAACTCACAGTTATGCTGCTTTCATACTCGTGTAGTTTTGCAGCTTTGTCGCTGCGTGACGTATAAACTTGCTGCTTCCGGTTGTCGTAGCGGCAAAGCTACATGTCGCTGAGGTAATCGATATCGGCAAAATTTTGTCGCACGACAAGAATTTTTGAGTTGAAATGAATTCAACTTTCAAAGCGACATGGAGCGGCAAATCTGAAAAGCAACAACACTGCAAAGCTACAAAAGTGTGAAAGCGACAATAAGTATGAAAGCAGCATTACCCTTAGGCCCGGTCCAGACTCCATTATCGTATAGAATATTTTGCTTAGAATATTCTATGCGGACGACAAAATGATGTACATTATGTAGGTCATCGAATGAAACTGTGTAGAATATTTTGCTTAGAATATTCTATGCGGACGACAAAATGATGTACATTATGTAGGTCATCGAATGAAACTGTGACAAAATGACGAAGGTCATCGAATAAAACTGTGTGTATTATTCGATGACCTACGTCATTTTGTCGTCAGCATAGAATATTCTAAGCAAAATATTCTACATGTAGGCCTATGATAGTGGAGTCAGGACCGGGCCTTATGAACGGCTGCAAATGGCGTACTGACAATTATTACTTGTCAATTTTGTACTGTAGACTTCTAATGGTAATGGAACTGCATCTGTAGACCATTAGAAGTTTGAACAAACAATAGTTTTCAAAATCATGGGCCAAAATAACATGTTATGTTATGTTAAAGGGTGCCACTTTTTACACTGGACAGGGCAGAGGAATGATCAGAATCATAATACAGTATATGACATTTGAATTAAATTGTAAACCTTTTGTTAATTTTAGCAGAGAAGACCATGTCTGTCTTTCTCCCCGAATGTCAAAGTGTCACAGGATTAGAAAAGCCATGTCAAAAAAAATGTTTCAAATTTTGCAGCATGATTTGAAATTCTATACACTGTCATCCTCGCATCAGATGTATATAAACTTAACCTCCACAATCTGTACCAATAACAAATTTAATGACACCTATCAGTAGATAAGCACTTAAAAAATCCAAAAATGTTTGTGATTTTTAGTTCATCGTCTGTTTTCTAACTATCATTTTTTCTACACAAACTACATAAAATTTCAATTGTTAAAAGTTGGCTGTTGTTCCCTGATATCAGCCAACGATACAAAGCCCCACTTGCAGGAAACCCTGTGAATACGAGCCAAAGCTTGCGTGCATAACATTTCTAGACCAATGCTGTCTCATTTCCACTGAGTTTAATTTTGAGTCTGAGCTGTAGTCCCTGTACAATTCAGCATATGCATGCTGTACGTGTATTATTTCACTAGTGTGGACATATGTGATGTAATTGCTTTTGCCTTTTAGATTATTTCAGTGGAAGGCAACCTTCCCCTTGTCTGATGAGTCAAACAAAGTAAGACTTTATCATGAAACAAAGATTTTTTGTAATTTTTTTTACAAACTTGTCCAAACTTGTGTAAAATATGCATGCAGCCATAACTCAACTCACAAAACAACAACAAATTAATTTGAATTTAAATATAGCCATACATTATAACCCTAACTCCGAACGCTTAAAACTATCCAAGTCCGAATACGTCATACAAAAATTTCGAACCCCGACCTCTCATCACATCCCAATCCAATGTCCAGCTATAGTAAGCCACCAAGTATGGTCTGCCATGGCAGCACTTTCATGCCCAACTGTAGCCCCCCGCCATGACTTATTTGGACATGGGCGGATTTCTTGATTTTTGCTTGTTGGATTCTGCTGGACCGAGGAGGGTTGGGGTTATGGTAGTAAGTATGGTACCTATCTATATACCTTCATAACCCTAACTCCCTAATGCTGAAAAACTATCTAAGTCCGAATACGTCATACAAAAATTTCCTGTTTCCCCTGGGATACGAATCCGACCTCTTGCATCGATATCCAGATCCAATTTCCAGCTATGGCAAGCCACCGAGTATGGCCTGCCATGGCAGCACTCTCGTGGCCATCGGTAGCCCCCGCCTATGACGTATTTGGAAGTTTTGGTTTTGATTTTTGCTTGTTGGATTCTGTTGGACCGAGGAGGGTTAGGGTTAAAGGAGAATATGTGGTATGATTGGTCCAATCTATTTTAATGCTTTCGGTATTTATCATATTCAATGAATACACATTATGAATACTATTATGAATACACATTATTAATACTATTCACAATGTTTGTGAAATTTTACCACTGAAAAGTGTTTCATTATTTTAACATTTGTAAAAATGTGTCAACCAATATCAAATTACATAGCAAAGCATAGGGGCTAAATACAAAATTAACTTATTTAATCAAAATGATTGGACTGATTTTACTGAAATTTGGAACTGAAACCTTTTTATTAGTGATCTTTCATATAAAACTGAAAGCTAAATTCTGAAAGATAAGACCAAGCAAATTTCAGACGTTCAGGTCACTGTCTATTGACTGAAAAAATAAAACATATCTGAAAGTAGGAACTTACACATGTGACAGTCCTTATTAAATAGTTTTAGAGAAATGATATCAATCTACATCTATTCTGTTGGACACACTGATGTCACAGACTAGAATCCTGTCCTCTGATTGGTCAATTGAGGCTGTTCCATGTTACTCCCTGGGGTGAAACATTGCATTGGAGGTCAATGAAAAAGTCAAAAATTTCCCGTTTCCCCCGGGATTTGAACCCTTGACCTCTCGCATCCCGTTCCAATGTCCACCTATGGCAAGCCACCGAGTATGGCCTGCCATGGCAGCACTTTCGTGCCCATCTGTAACCCCGGTCTATGACGTATTTGGACTTAGGAGAATTTCTTGATTTTTGCTTGTTGGATTTTGTTGGACTGAGGAGGGTTAGGGTTATTGAATCAGAGCGGAAACATAACAAAATATTGTGGAAATATTTGTTCACTCCATAGACATCGCACAGTAAGTTTTACTCCAGTAACAAGGAATGAGTACGCCAAATTCAACAACTGCGTCCGACAGAATAATCTACTCCATCACAAAAGCATTTCAGTTTAGCCAGCATTAGACATGATCCATGTGAAACTTTTTTTTTTTGGTTAGGAAAGAAAAAAAAATACATTGAACGCATGTTTTCAAATAGTCATGAAACTAAACATTACGGCACAACAATTTAACAAATTAAACCAGTCTCTATTCAACAAAATCCAAAGAAATTGAATAAAAAACTCCAAATAAAAAGTTCAAATACATCACAGACGGGAGGTATATGGACAAAAACTTGCTGCTGGGGCAAGTTCCACTCGGCGGCTTGGCATAGCTGGATGGCCATCTATCTGGATTTGAGTGGTTAGTGGTTCGAATCCCTGTAGAAACTGGGTAGGGGGCGTGGCCGAGCAGTAAGAGCACGGGTCTCATAGTACAGAGGTTGTGGGTCCGAGCCCCAGGCCAGGCGGTTTTCGTCTCCTTGTTTCCTTGGGCAAGAACTTTTCTCTACTTGCTCCGTGGTTCGGAAGTCATGTAAAGCCGTTTGTCCCCTGTAAGAATAGACTCCTTCATGGGGTATGCATGTCATGCAAGTACAGTGTATCATTGATTGATTGATTGATTTGATTGATTGATTGATTTATTTATTTCAGGAGATTGTTTTTAACCTTGAATGCTTTGATTGATTGATTGATTTCAGGAGATTGTTTTTAACCTTGAATGCTTGAGAGTCTAATAGGGTTAATGAGCCGATCATACACTTGGATTTGAGCATGGAAACATCAGGCCCTACATAAAACATGGGGAAATTGATGCTCTCAAAAGTTTCAATACAACAATTCTACTCAATTTTACACTGCAGAGTAAAAACAGTAAATAGTCGGTAATGTTTGGCAATCAGTTGAGTTGTAGACTTGGCTTGTATTAGCCTACAGGAAAGGGAAGCACTACAACTGGTATATGCTGAAGGGAAACGGCTGAGGTCCTGATTGTACAAAGTCACTGGTAGGAGTATGCGGAAAACTGTGGAGGCCCTGATTACAAAAACCTTGTTACTTCTTGTTTTGAAAGTATGAAACCTTGACAGTAGAGTTGTACATACTTTGTGTTTGGTACAAGTTGGTGTCTTGCAGTTGTGAATAGTCATAATCCTATAAAGGTGACATCATATTAAACCTGCTACACCCTACTGACTCAATTGTTCTCTGTATCTACAAAACAAATCATAACATTCCCTACGGTACTGAAAACCTTAATGATATATTTTGTGTGCCCCAAGAAAGGTAAAATAGTGAATTGGTACCCTCACCCTCACCAGTAATTGTCTTTTCAAGAATATATTCAATCGACTGAGGTGCTTTGGGAGATTTTACAATGAATGTTCGTTAGAAAGCTTAAAGCAGCATGATAGTCAATGAGGAACACATTAAAGTCAATCAAATGTGATCTCATCTTGTTCCACTGACCTTATATCATAATGAGACAAATCCAGAATGCTCTGTATCTAATCTGTTCACAGTATAATTACCTAATATCTAATCCTTCATTTTCATCCATTAAAAACAAATAATCACAAGGGCAGAGATCTACATCAATGGGAATCAGCAAATGAGCACCAAATTAAAGACTTATACTGCGCCAAACTGGAGTATAAGTACTAGTCTTTATTTACAGGAATAATACCAAATATTCCTAAAAATAAAGACTTAAACCCCCCCCCCTAAAAAAAACTTCGAGTAATAAAAAACAGGGGTGGAAGTGACCTCTTTTTAAAAATGAGGAAAAACATTGAAAAATGTCAAAAATGGGCTGAAAATGAAAGAAAAAGCTTAAATGAGAAAATCACACATTTTCATCATGGCAGAAACAAAACATCATTGATAAATTACCTTGATAGCTCCTCCTCCTAGCTGCAGTTTCTCTAAAATCGTATCCAGGAGATTGTGTCCTACGCCTTGCTCCTCCTAATCCACTATCTAACGATGAGTTGGGTAAGTACAGATGATCCAAAGATCCTGAGTTCTCAATATTATTCAGTACTGTCGGTGAAGAAGTATTATGTTCAGCCCTCCTTGAGTTTACAAATCCTGGTCCATACATGGGCCGTGTTGTGCTGAGATCAATAGTTTGAAGAGTTGGCTGTGAAGGGCACTCTACTGCACCAGATAGTGCATGATGGGCTGCCCCAGTACATGCATTACCCACAGTAGGAGTGTTGGAACAAGCGGTCTGACCACTACAACAAGATGGTGATTTGGGGAGAACTGAATCAAGCTGGTCAGCCTTTGAATCTCCCTCAGATGAAGTAATCAGCATACTCTACCAGATAATGTCTGCAGTGCCACATCTGATCCTGTAAATACACACAAAATAAAATATAATCAGGTGGTTGAAAATCAACTTAACAATAAAATCACAGAATTTAATTTTGAAATCACCTAAAATGTGCTAAATCCAAATACAGACTTGGGATTTTATGGCAACCAAATCGCTGGCTGAGCTACTCAGCGGAGGTGTGCTAATAGTATACAGACTTTGGGAAGCGAATGGTTCAGGGTTCAAATCCAGGTGAGAACATTTTTCACCCCTCCCTTTGAAGTATACGGGATAGGCTTCTTGTTAATAGGACTAGGGCTTTGTCGACAATACGATCAACAACATTGTTGACAACATTATTTTTGCCAATTGGTGACAAAAACTGTAAAAAAACTTTTGACTCACTTCCAAGCTTTTTTTTAAGAGACCAGTGACCAGGAGCCATAAATCTCCAGAAAGCGGCTCCCAGTCCAAAATTTTAGAATGGAACCAGGCGCTGTTTTGTTACGACCGGGAGTCATTTTAAAATCATACACCGGTAGTGTACAGCAGCTATTTTTATGAGGTTAAGCTTAAAACATCACGATTTTCACAGTGAAATTTAGACCTTTTTGTTTCATTTCAAGATAACATGATTATATTTTTGTGTACACAAAAGTCAATTTATCATTCATCTCATACTGATTTGTACCTCTATTTCTCAAAATCCGAGAATTTTCCAAGATATTTCATTGTTTTGTTCCGATGTAAAGTAGCCACACATCCATTGCATTGCCATTGCATCATGTTTTTCCACTGCACAACACATGTGCACGTACTGCGCAGGTAAACAAGAATTCATGACCAAAATAAATTACACAAACTTGAAAAATCTTTTTATAACTGATTTGTTAATATTTTAGGATTATTTTGTTATAAAATCAGTGGTGCCAATATTTTATTTTGACAATTTTAATACCAATTACATCAGGCTGAGATCCTGTGTAAAAGCTTGTGTTTCGCGTTCTATTTAGAACATACACATAATGGTTAAAGTATAATCTGTATGTTAGTATTTCACATGCACACATGATGTAAACAAAGCATCTGATACGGTAAAAGTTCGAATCAAGAAGTTTCAAGAGGTGATAAATCATGGATTAATTGATTGATTAACTGCTTGCTTTTGTAATTTTGACATCCATGGCTTGTTTATTTAAAGGTGATTCACTTTAAAATGCTGATTTTCAACTATTTTTTCTTAAACTTTTATGGTAAATTCATCATGTACATTCTGTATCAGTGTATGCAAGTAGTATGACCAGGCGCCTATTACGATTTTTCGGCGGCGCCCAGCTACATAATTTTTAGTCCAAACCAGGCGCTAAAACGTGAGGACCGTTGGGTAAATGTCGCCCGGCGCCCGTTTAAAAAAAAGCTTGCTCACTTCCTCTAAAACCATGCTAAACATCAAATTGGTGAAGATTAGTCATCCAGTTGAGTTTCAAATATGACAAAAATAAATCAAATACTGCTACGTTGCGTTTGGTACCACCAAACTTCGTCAGGCCATTGATTGATCATGTGACATGCTGGACGCGACAATTAAGGTAAATCTTACATTGGTGAGACGAAATAAGCCCTCAAATCTACACTTTATCAACATAAGACTCCAAGCTCCAATGAGGATCAGAATTCTGCAGTATTCAATCATTGTAGAGCCTTAAAACATTCCTTTAATGTGGAGGAAGTTGTAATTTCAGACAAGGTTGAGATAGGAGTCCGGGAAGCCATCTAGGAAAGGGTTGAGAACCAGAATTGAACAGAAGGGGAGGACTGTGCCACCAACTATCTCACACATGGGACATGAGGTCATCGGAAAAATTCCTCTCCGCCTGTCACTTGATCAATCAGAAGCCTGACGAAGTTTGGTGGTACCAAACGCAAAGCAGGGCTCTGTTAAGTGCTATATTTTTATTCCCAGTATTTGATTTATTTTGATCATTCATGCTAAACATCGATGTATTAAGATTTGCTGGTCATTTTTCCAATGTTGGTGTGTCGCTTAATGATATCAAAAATTCAGAATTGATCCAAAAATGAAGGGTCTACTTCACTTGTAAACATTCTAGTTGATTTCTTGACCATATTTGAGAAAATTTTTTCTGTAATTTAATCTCTTTTAATATACAACAATGCTAAATATTTCTCATCACTGTCACTCGCAACAACTTTGATAATATATCATATATATCTAGATTAGATAGATGGTCGCAGCAGGAATGCTCCTGAACAATGGTTTGTCTCGTATACTGTTTATATGTTTGTGTTGTACCGGTACCTTCTGCCACGCTACTTGGTTATTAAAACTCTCAGTATATCTGAAAGGCCGAATAGCTCATTGATAGAATGCTCGCCCTGCTAGCGAGAGGTCCGGAGTTCGAGTCCCTGTTCGGCCAGGATTTTTTTCTATTAAAACTAAATCCTGGTCTGTTCTTGATTTGTCTAAATTGTTATTACATGTAATGTTCTAGGGTACGATGCATATTTCTCCATTTCTTTATCTTATTATATATGGTCACAAGTCAGAAACTGGTCCACCCAATATGGTGGAGCTGTTTCACGGTTCCCTTTTTTTAAGTATGTTTTATGTTTTTTGTAATACTTCCACTTAGTCTTAGACAGAAAATGAGGCATCAACTCCTTTCTTGTTCTTTCTTCTTTAAAATAAAAAAAATCCCATGCTTTGGGGATTTTTAATAACAAAATTATGGCATGAAGAGTAACAGTGGGTCAGGGGTGGAGCGGCGGTTGAGGAGCCGGCGGTTGAGGAGCCCATAGAGTTACACACAAAA
>JXSR01S018118.1:3647-15550 GCA_000969725.1 Ophiothrix spiculata
TATTTAGATGAGGGATGTAGTATAATTTGTGCAAAGTTTCGTTTCTCCAACTATATTATTTTTTGCAAATTTTTCTACGTGTAACTATTTTTTGGACACCTGGGCCCATATTCATAAAAGCTTACTAACTAAAAATCAACTAAGCCATAGTTTTAAACTAAAAACCCTAGTTTTAAACTATGGAGTTTGCAACTAAATTCATATTCATAAAAACTTAACTAAGAACATCGCTACATAGTTGATAACTAGGAAAAACTAGCTGCTTGCTACTTTGTGAGTTTGGGTGTAATATCTATTACTTTATTGTAATAATAACAATGCAAACAATAGCAACAAGATACAATTAATGGAGGATGAAGGATTAAGTAATAGTGGATAACGTTAATGTTATAGAAACCATAGGCCTATATAACTGTGAAAGTTATTTGCAATATTTCTAGTATTATACAAGTATGCCGATTTTTTAAAAAATATTTTAATAAAACAAAATCTCAAGAAGAATAACATTTGCCATGTGTGTTATTCAGCAGTTAATTTACTTTAAAAAGAAAAGAAAGTGTGGATGATTCATGTCAATAAGAAAAAAAGATCTATCTAAATAATTTGGTGTACATTACAAAAATAGGGTATCTATCATAATAAAATTGTGCTCTAGTTTGATAATAATTGTAAACTCATGATGACTGTAACCTTGATCAGTCAGCATTACACATTACTTGCCTTAAACTTTTGTACCGTTGATTTTGACATTTTACCGGTAATAAATCATCCAATATTTAGTCTACAAAAAAAAAAAATGTGAGTTCTTGATATATGAATTCCCTTTTCCTGATAGTGGTGTTAAAATATCAGCAAGATGCTTCGCTAAGTTGACTTCCTTTTTGAAGGGACACCCTGTACAAAAATAATTTACCTTGTGTTGAAATCGTTGTTGTCTGACTCTTTCGGCTTCGCCTCGTGAGCGTAGACAACTTCAACTTCAGCACGCGGTGCGTTATTGTTGTACAATTTTACTCGCGTCAAGTAATGCAGACCAATTAATCTATAAATATCAGAAGATGTTGGAAAGCACAGAGAAGAGAGCCAAAGAAATGATACATGCTCTTGATGCGGGTTATTAGTCGTGTTGGTTTCTATTAATAGGCTAGTAAAATTAGAAATACCTTGTATTCTAGGAATATTCATGAATCTGGAAAATATTTTTAAAAATCGTATAAATAGAAAATATTAACCCGAAAGGCAAACAAATTTGCATACCGAGGAAGAAATATGTTGAAAACATAAAATATTTATTTTTTTTAATACTTGCGATACTTTGTGTAATTTTGTGATACAATTTTTTTCATAGCTATACCCACATAATTGACCGGAAGTTTCATCGGAAAATCTCTGTTTACGAGACTTTTATATTTATGCTGTCATGTTAAAATCTTGCATAAAT
The DNA here is from genome assembly GCA_000969725.1 of Ophiothrix spiculata. Taxonomy (NCBI): domain Eukaryota; kingdom Metazoa; phylum Echinodermata; class Ophiuroidea; order Amphilepidida; family Ophiotrichidae; genus Ophiothrix; species Ophiothrix spiculata. The sequence continues at coordinate 5,089 of JXSR01S018118.1, forward strand.
GACGCGTAAAACAAAATTGATGTAGGGGTCGAGTTTTCTAGGTCCTATACATAATGTCTTCTTTGCGTTTGTTTACATCTTTTTGTAATGCCACGAACAGGTTATTAAAATGACACAAATACCGAACAACTTCCCGTTGAAATTGTATTTGTTTTTTTATTTTTTTCGCCGATTTAAAAAGATATAATTATTGAAGATTGTCGAAATCAGATCAAGAAATCATATTTACAACTTCTTATTCAATCAATGTCCCGGTTTTTTTTCCACTGAAATATCTAGATCGTGGTAGCGAGCCAAGGTAGCGAACTACACAACAGCTCAGGCCTGGCCATTCAAAGATAATAGTGCGTTAGTTGGTATCAGCTCTTTGCAATGTTCTCGGTACATCAAACGTGCACTTTAGTGGCTGATATGCAAAACTTTTCGAAGTACATAAAAAAATATTTATTTTTACCGTGTTTTCCATTGATTTTAAAGTCGTAAACCAAAAATATAATTGTTCATATTTTATAAATCTTAATTTCAATGTGTCAAACACAATTTTTCAATCATTAAACAGCTTTTTCAGCTTCTAAACCAAAAGTGATGCTGTGGTTGCAATTCGCATGCATCAGAAAGGCTCAAAGACGTTAATTTTCATAAAAAATACATCATTTTATCAATAGCAGAAAAATGCAATTACATTTTATTGGAAAGACTCGAAATTTTCAAACCCACGTTCACAATTTGCATTTGCATTCTCCCCTTTTAGATAAAAAGGGTTCATCAGCAGATTTCGTAACCAAGTTTTATCGGTTATATCGAAACAAGTTAAATTGCTCATTGTAAGCTCATTTGCATAGGACTAAGCACTGGCTGGCAACCCGATTTTTAAATCGTCCTTGTAGCAAATTCGTAACCTGCAGGGTTAGTATGATAATAATGCTAAAATTTTCATGCATAAAAGCTATGGCCATGTTCGCACGTAAGTTATAAATGTTGTGAATAATTTTCTCAATTTTTTCACCTTTGCTCAAATGATGTAATAATGACTGGCTGTCATGTATTTTGTTTTTTAGGTTTACTTTCGATAGTTGAAGAGTTACCAATGCCTCCAAAAATAAACCCTCAAATCATCAAATCTGCTCTGGACAAGCTTGGTATTCCATATCGACAGCACCCATCCGATTTGCCGCAGTGGATCGATGTCAGTTGCATCGTGGCTGAAGATCATTCTCAAGATTACGAGCTTCTGATTGATTTCTTGACAGGAACAGTCAATTTTACCAAAACAGCACCACATCATACCCAACGCCTTGTACTAGATTACATAAAGAGTGTTGCTGTTTCTCGCGGTAACAAGGGAAAATTTCTTTTTCATGATACTTGCGCTGCAATTATGATAACTAAATCTGCTGAATAGCTACTGTTACTATGCGGACATGATGAACCATAGCAGTCGTTAAAAGAGGCTAAGGGTTGGTTCATAGGCATATGGAATTTTAAGGAATTTAAATTGTAACTACATACACATGCATTTCATCTTTATTTCTTGCTCAGCAACCTCTATAGTTTTGCCTTGGTTAGTTTGACCTTTTATAACTGTGGGTCACATTAGGCTGAACTTAATCCGTAAACACTACCAGCTGGTTGGCCCTGACAACCTACTTTCGGATAATTAGATGTTCAAGGTCTGTTTACTTAATCTCTTGGCAAACAGAAATCCCATTGACTGTGGTCACTCAGTGAATCGGTGAATCAAGTTTATAGTACGTTTTTGCCTAACCGAACTTCTGTGGTGAGATGGGTAGGGGTGATTTAAATATTAGTTATGTGATATTATCTGGCGTTTATTTGGTACTCGTCCAAAAATCCCATTTTTGTCGGATGCTTGGGTCGCAATTATGATGTTTATAATGGGCACTGGTTGACGAGAGTCGAACATCTAGCCGATTAAAAGTGAAGGTCAGATCAATGGTGATCTTCCAGATCACTAAATTTCAAAAGATAATGGGCGGTATGTTAATAAAAACGTAAAGGCCAAATCCCCTATGCTGGCATGGCTGGTTTGACATGATTCAAATTGAACTTGTTGATATAATGTTTATGCTAGGTTCTGTGGCCATGTAAAAGTGAAATTTTCCAATTTTTTTCGGTCACAAACGTTACTTTGGAATCACCCAGCTTAATACCACGGACATTATTTTTTTTTTTGAAGTTAAAAACAGGGGCGTTGGAAGGAAATTAAGCCTATTGCCCCTTAATATCAAAAATAAGGAAAATATGCGGCAGAAGCCCACACTGAGCCCTACACGGGTTGGCGCCCCGGTTAATGGTTAGAAGTATAAATAACTCATGAACACAAGGTCACCTCTTTAGCCAAGAGCTTCCAACACGACATTCATAGCACCCAATTCATAAACATGGAAATACAAGACACGGTATTCAATCATTTTCTTATCCTTTTGTTGTTATTTTCATCTGTAAAATCAAAGAAAGACATATCAAAGTATATTAAAGAAAATATCAAAAAATCAACTCCTGATATGATATAATATTAAGACTAAGACTGGAAACGGCTTGACGTCTATGCTTACATTTAACGCCCATTTTACACACGTTTATTCAAGTTTATATCGACTTTGTTTCCAAATACGCCCAAATGCCGTAACATTGGCAACTCAAACTTATGAAAAAACTTGTGACAAATTGCCTAACAAATTACAATGTCTCGATCGCTCGACAACAATAATGCGAACATTTAACTAGAACTGGACAATATTTTGACATTTAATATTATCCAAATATTGTGCACCAGTATCTGGGACCTAAAGTATACTTTTTCCAGACAAAATTATTTGTTCTTATCAATTACGGTTTTGTATGTAAAACTTTTGTTTTTCATGAAATAATTTACAAATGATTTGAACACAGCCACTGCCTCATTTTGATCACGTATATTAATAAAAATTCCTTTAAAAAGGAATAGGCGGGCAATCATGAAATCTGGTAGATAGTAATTAAAATATTATAATAATGACATGTGTTGTGTAGATGGAAAGGAGTGTATAGTTCAAATTATATGCATGAGGTGCAGTACTATTATTCTTGTATTTTGAGAATTCTTGTAAGTATGGAAATGGGCATGTACTGTAAAACACTTTAATTTACAACACTTGAAATGTAGTAAATTTTTAAATTTTTATGTTTTGGGGTGCAATGTAATTTCAGTATTTTAATAATTTTGCTTATCAATGCTATGTTAAGAAATATTTTAGCGACATTATAAATTAGTGAATGGCGATATTAAGGGTATTAAAACGCTAGCTAAATTTTCATGTTTTACAGTACATTTAATTGTATATTTAAATAATAACATGCAAGACAAAGTTATTCATTCAAATGTATTTTATTTGGAATACACATATTACATATAGTTTTATATTAGTTGATGTATATTGGATGTGTACACAATTTGAAACATTTAAGTTTGAATGATATTTAAGCAAGATATATTGACAATGTATAAGTTTGCATTGTTTCAAATTAAAGGCAAGGTAAGCTTGGAACTGGTTAAGTTGATTTGCATTGAAAAAGCACATACATCTACAGTAGTTGTAAATTATGAATGTGTTGATATATATTGAATCATACATTTTGAAGAATCTTTTTGACATAATTATACAAAGTTGTTAGTTGAAAAATATTTTATAACAGTATAAAAATATATTAGGTTGCCCTTCACCTGAATAAAAAATGTTCTTAATCAAAATGTTGTAGCATTGTTTTTAAAATATTACAGCTTGTTGAAACTTAACATCAAAGGAACACTTTGAGTTGATTTCTTATAGTGAAATGTAAAATTCTGAAGGAAATTGATTTTAAGACAATGTGAATGCTACTTTATAGCCTATTCGATTGCTCATCCTGAGGTGGAATTTTGGAGATGATATCGATTTTAGCATTTCATTTGTTACAGCATTTGAAATTGATCAAGGGGATCAAATTATACAACAGGAAATTTGCAGGAAATGTTTATTGTTTTCTTTTTTTTACATAATTAAAGTTACAGAAGTAACATTTATGGAAAAAATATACAGGTGAACCTTTTTAACACGAAATATCTTAATCCAAAATTGTTGATAACACAAACTTGATTTTGTAGTACCAGGTGTCCCAAAAAATGGTTACATGTAGAAAAAAATTATCGTTTTCAAAAAGTATAGCAGTTGAAGAGTTGAAACTTAACATGATTTATAATACATATCTCGCTAGATGTTTGTAAACTTTCAGTATCACAGCATTATTGTTTTTTGAGTTATTAACCATGAAAGTTACCTATGTCAGAAACTTATTTTTTCAAAATTCAACAAAATCTGAAACATCTTCGTTTGATGTTATTTTAAACCTTGTTCAACCCCATATAAACTTCAAGTTGACATATCCAAAGTTAGGTTGTTGCATACCATAGTAAAGAGTAAAGTTTCATCTTCCCATTGATACCAAAATTATGAAAATTCGACAAGCTGTTACGTAATTATGACGTCATAAATTACTACAAGTCTGAAAATTATCATGTAGAAATCTGATTCCGGGCAAAAATGGCAACGGATTCAAAATTTCGCTATTTCTGTTATTTCTAAATGTCAATCAGACTTTTGCTACTATTAAGAAAATTATAATTTAAACATGTCCTTATTTTCTTTTCAAATGAACAAAAATTTGCAGTTTAAACAGTTACAGAATTAATGTAACATATGAAAATTTGATTGAGCTTTATGCGTATTCATCAAATTTCGCGCCAAAACCTGATTGACAGGTTCAATATAAACAACTCATTCTGGAATGCATGGAATGTGGGTATCTGTAATTTGCATAATAGATATACTAAAAGAGAGTTCAGTTAGTATTCAATTAAAATTGTATCCAATTTGGTTTAATATAAAGTCTGATCATGATCATTTAGAAAATAAAAATGCACATTAAAATACCACACAACGTGTAGGCTTATTATTTTGTTGAATTTTGAACAAATGCGTTTCTGACATAGGTATCTACCTTTGTTGATAACTCAACAACCAATAACGCTGTGATATCAAAATTTTACGAGTATCTAGAATTGGGTGTAATATAATTTGTGCAAAGTTTCGTATCTCTAACTACTATAATTTAGGCACACTGAATTTGTATTTAATAAGTGGTGGATGACACGAAGTTGTATAACTAAAACTAAAATGTGTGGCTTTATAGATTTGTGTTAAAGTGGTTTTACTGTAGTGCTATAAATTTTAAGCTACAATTTACAAATAATACATTGTGTAGGAGGATTGATAAAAATATATATACAGAAAGCCTTCCATGTTTTGGGAGTCAAAGTCTCTTAAAAATACATATTATATTGAAACTGAAATAAAAAAATACATACTATACTCAAGTTACTAATGAAAGTAATCAACATTTCAATCCACAAGGGATAGCCACTGAGTGAATAGAAATGATGAGATGTTTCATTATGTGGTATTTGTTGATAACTATATATACTAATCTAAAGATTTTAAAAATCATATTGTACAAGCTTGTGAATAAATATTGCCTCTCAATTTACAATGTGATAGCCACAGAGTAGTTAGAAAGGATGGGATAAATTATTTGTGGCAAAGATAGCATTTTTGGATAAAAGATTGTCTGTTTGGTATTATATTGTCTAGGCAAATGTATAACATATTAATGTTATTGAAAATAGCAAATGATCTCAAATGTTTTGTTGTCATTGTAATAGGCTATTTTCACATAATAATTTTATGCTATTTAATCTGTACATTTTTTCAGCCATTTTTTTTGGAATAATTCTTGGCAAAAGGTGTGATAATGCTTTTTGTAAAGTGAAATGAATTATATTGAAACATATGTTTTTTTTATGTAGAGTCTAAAGACACAACTTCTAACATTTAGTACCTAATGCATAATTTCTTATTTTCTTTATTTCAATACATGGTAATTTTCAAGCAAAATATTCTATTTATGTAACAAGTAAAAATATGTTTGAAGGTTGTTAAAGAGGAAGAAAGTTTATTAGTCAAAGCTTGTAAATCACCAAGCAAAAATGACCGGTTTAATCAATGACAAGCAAAATTAAACAGTCTAGGCCGTGTTAAGGTTTTATCTGAGTTGGTAGCTGTCAAGCAATACAATCAGATTTCACAGATATCAAGCATGAAAACATTATTAAGTAAAATTTACCCAAACTACTATAAAGGTTAAATCAAGGTCCCAAATTATCTGAATTTAGATGTTTGATGACAAAATATTTGAAATTAGATAATTATCTGAAAATTCTCATGCCTGAGATATGTGTGTTTCTTAATTATCAGGATTGTAAGAGCACTTAGGTGATGACAAGTGTTAATACATTTGCCAGATTTTTACCTTTCATTTTAAATTGACAGATTAATCTCTTCGTTCTCCAAATAATTACAATGGTATAAATACATTTTCATTTCAAATACACATGTTACTTTTTTCATTAACAATTCCTGAAGTTCTTCAATGGAGGAGTTACACCTTGATACGATACACGTCTGTTGACTTTGAAGATGGGAAATAATGTGGTGGAACAATCGTTGATTTTTCAAGTACACTTTAGCTGACCTTTTCACATTTTCTTCCGCACCTGGGTAATTTCTTTGCAATCGCACGTTCAAGTGCTTATTACGGAATGAGTTATCTACCTTTTGGAACTACTTTGTTCTTTGAACAAAGAAGTTATGACTAACACGTGCACAACATCAACTAACATGTGAAAACCGATTCACTCGAATATGAAATTGCATGACAATGAAAATATGCTTACGACAAATAATATAGATCCGTGATCATGAAAATGAACGGCACAGATCGAAAAATTTGATTAAATCTTATAGGGACCGTTGTTTTGAACCTAAATTCGTTGCATCTAACTACTGTATTTTGTATTGGTATAAATTTAATAGAATATTGATAGCATACGTAAATTTTAGAACCTGATCTGAATTCATGGATATGCAGTAGGCCTATTCATGTCCTTTTTGTATTGGTATAAATTTAATAGAATATTGATAACAAACGTAAATTTTAGAACCTGATCTGAATCCATGGATATGCAGTATATATGTCCTAAACCATGGACTGAATTTTTTACTTGCACAAAATGTATAAAGCACCAGCACAAATGTAATCAGTGAAGACAACACATCACAACCCTCATTTAGTTGCTGAAAGGCGTCAACGAGAATTAGCATAGATAGATGTAGCCTAGATGTAGTTGTTATATTATAAACCTGTTAACATTTATGAAATAGGCCTACTTCTTGGAATATAATTTTTTTTTATCATCGACTTCGAATTTCAAGGAAAAAAATATGGAATACATGAGCTTGTGATAATATTATCCATATAAATATTGATATTTTTGCTCAGTAATTCGATTCTTCTGAATATACTAGCCTCTTAGAAATTTGTTGAAGTTACGCTACGAATAGGCCTTGACATGTGCATTCAGGCGATATAAGGTGTTATGTTTCCATGATGTCTCCAATGGCTTACTAGAGGCGATATAGGACATGAGTCACATGACGCGGCCGGTGTTCGTCTACGATACCGGAAGGCAGCCATGCTATAGTTGTCACGGCCACCCTCCTCTGTGTGCATTGATTTATTTGCGGAAGATCTAGAGAGTCACCTGTCTTAACAGACGGCGTTTATTATATTGATTTCATTGATAATACATTCATTGATAATACAAAATTAGATAAAGGAAATATTATTGTAAATAAATAAATATATCAATGTTAATTTATATACTATTAACACTAAGTTTTAAAGTTACACAACATTTCTCATTCAGTACTGAATAACACAATTAAACAATCAGTTTCTAGAAACACCCCCTATTTTTTCCAAATGGGTGAATGTGCTACATGTAACGCTATGCAGAAACGTACAGGTTAATCTTCCAGGTCAAAACCTATGGTTAAAGACGGACTGTCCGCAAGCAGCCCGCCAAAAAAACAAGTACACATAAATATACTTTTGAACCGGATGAATGTATGTATGTTATTTATTTAATGGGGTCATGGACAGTTTATCTTCAAAATTCTTTTCAATAAAACAATCCGTGTAAGGAGTTCTATAAGAGTTACAGAGTTCACCTAAGTTGTAAATGAAGTAAAATATTTTAATGAACCTCAATTTAAACATTCGTTGAATGATACTGGCTGTTTGCATTAAGGCTACAGTCCCTAAATGGGAGCCATTTTTGCCAACGGCATCTCTACTGCAACTTTTTACCTACTTACACATATCAGAATAATACAATTGTTGGCGTACATATGTAATAGAGTCTCTAGTTTATACATGAGACTTTAGTAGTGATTTCACGTCCACTTTAAAGGTCAAAATTACGTCAATAAACTACTTCGAAAAATTTACACCTTTTTCGCCGATGATGTTCGAACGATTCGCCTGTTTTCAAATTTTGACAGATTGTAGGCTTGATACTTTTTATTGAATTACAAATACTATTTTATAAATGTGTTGCGTTGATTTTGAATGATAATGTAACAAACCCACGTTGTTTTGCCCGAAAAACCGGGCGTGAATTATGACTCTGAGTTCGCCCTGTTTGAGCTGTGAATAGCCTGTTTTAGTATTATCTACATTTTGTCTGATATACGCATTCGCATAATTTACTTACAAATTGAGCATTCCAATGAGGCAAAAATTGCAATTTTGATGTAAACAAAAGAAAAATACGACATTCTAATGTTTATGTTTTAGATTTTAGTTCACCATCTCAACGCTGCCTTGATAGCTCAGCGGTAGATCTCTCACTTCGTAATGCATGACTAACCCCTGCCATAATCCATGGTTGGAGTCCCCGCAAAGGCAGTGGAAACTATTTATCTTTTCATGATTGAAAAATAGTTAGGATTCACATTTTCCTGAGCATGTGGATTCCTCGTACCCTTAAGCGACCTTATTCGTTTATCAAAAAGCCGTTTTCATTGGGCGTCAGCTTAGCAAAAGGGGGTGGAGGTTAGCCTACTGACAAGCATGTGTTATCCACCGACATATGGGATCGAGTGTCCCGTTTCTTACATTCTCTCTGAATACTTCCTTGGCAAGCAAGAAGACACTAGAAAAGCATGAGCATCTTCCTGATTTTTCAGGATTTAGAATGTTTACCTCAAAATCTGTTGTCTCCGAGTTAAGTGTGAATGTGAATTGAACTTTGGTGGGTTGAAGTTGACCTTGAATGACGTATATGAAGGTTATGTCTTGATAATTTAAGAAAATCCTTCGTTTCTAACCCATACAGGATATTTTAGTACCTTTGTATAGTAGCCATTTAGTACTGTATATCCAAAATATGTTAACTTTCGGGGCCTTTGACCCCTAAATTCCCACATGGGGCTGCCTAAGGCCCTTCTGGTAACGCTACCATTTTCTACTCCCAAGAATGCAAATGAGCCAATTGAATACAATGGCATGCTCTACCGCACATATAACAGGGTACTCAACAACGGAATAAAGCTCATTATCCTGCATTCTTGGGAGTAGACAATGATAGCGATACCCCCATTCTTATGCCTGACTATCTGGTATCTGTTCAATATACTTGGGCAGCGATACTTATCATTCTATTACTAGGCAGTTCAGTGTTGCCACAAATTCTGTTGAACGATTTCGCCGCACACAGCGGCTCACACACAAACCGTAACAAAAAAAAGTTTTAGAATTGCTCTTATTTTCGTTCTGAGTGTTGCACATACTTCATCTTTGGATATGTTATTATATAGTATCTCTATCAACTAATGTGTAAGTTTCAGTTTCTAAATCCGGTTGTGGAGAAAACATAAAATATATTGCACTCCGTCAAATTCCCATTGATGAATTTCGCTGCACACACACAGAACATTAAAATGGATGTCAGGATTTGGCGATTTTAAAATTGCGATTTTGTATTTTTCTGTATAATTTCTTCGACTAATATTAAAATATGTTATTTATCAATATTTCATAGTAATACATAGCAAGAATCAGCTCTGTATGTCAATTCGTTCTCCTGTTAGAGTAATAGTTCTAACAATCCATCATTTCCATTTTCGCGGTCGGCCATTTTCAAAACGGGCACCAAACTTCGTTCAATCAACTGTGGCCAGCTAAGTTCGGGATTTGTGTTTCGGGTGTTCGGAAAAGAATCCGGGGGCTTGTGGTTGGTCTATCGTCAATCCGAGCTAATTATAATAAAGTATAGAACTTCGGAAAATTTCGGCGTTTGTTGCATCAAAATCGGATCAGGGGTTTAGAAGTTAAGAGCCATTTGAAATTTTACCAGTAATTTTCTACCTGAAGATTGCGTCGGATTTTAATGCAACATGGTTTGAAGGTAGGTCATTTCATCATTTACAATTAACAAAAGTAAAATTCCTGAATATATTTGTAA
>JXSR01S018119.1:21719-44791 GCA_000969725.1 Ophiothrix spiculata
ATCAATATTTCTGCTTTTGTTGATCATGTGACTTCACCCCAAAGGTGCAGTAAATATTGCTTCTTTCACTTTACATATTGCAATAAATCATATTATAATTAAACACATGCTTCTGCTGATTGATTGATTTTTGAAATGTGACCAAGGCATTTTCATCTGTAGTGCAAAATTAAGTTTGTTTTAAATTAAGTCGTCTTCACTGCATATATTCATGGTAGGCCTATACTGTGACATGATTAGTACAAAGTTGTAATATGTGAGCACAAATCAAAAACACCCTTATGAATCACAAAATTTGTATTGTAGATAATGCACTGGGGATTCATATTACACTACATATACTAACTTTTTAATTCCAAATAGCCTCGACACATAGTACATAGGTTTGCTGACCGGTGTGGCCAAAGTCAAGCTATACTATAGTGTTGATGAATCTGAGCCCACATTTAATCCATGGCAGTCAGGATCATCTCAAGTTTTGTACCAGATTCTATGAAACAATTAGCATTAAGTTCCTTTGATTTTTAAGCACACTCAACTTTGCCACTAGTGGGACTATTTTGTATCTTTAAAAATTTGTTGGAAATGTGCGCTCATCAAGATTTACTTATTTTTTATCTTGTGTGCTTCAGGTACCGAATTTGAAGGAGCCGTCATTGCACTTTTCCATCTATTGGCAACAAGAACCGACAAAGTGCGTGCTCTGCGTGAGGCTTTTTACAGACAGAATCTTCCCAATCTAATGAATCTTATGGCTACAGTCTTGGTGTTTGCTATTGTCATATATTTCCAGGTAAGTCTTAGGGTTCTGTTAGCTTTTTTAAGCTGTGTTAAACCCTTGTTTCCTGTGTAGTTCAGCAAACATTAACAGCAGCATTGTTGTTATTTCATTTTTTAGCATCATTTTTTTTAGCATCCAAAGTAACTTATAAATATATCTATGCCTACACCTTATCTCTAATAATGTATGAAAAAAGACAAAACGCATGTTCGGATATACATTTAGGTTAGCTTAATAAGTTTTGACAAGTTGTGACTTGATTTAACATAGAATTTGTTGTTCCCATTGCAGTGCAAACTCATTACAAATTGTAATTTCTATCCAAATTTCGATGCATTAGTGTTTTAAAAGCAAAGTGTAAAGAAAGATTACTTCTTTATATGGAATTTTCTTGTTTCAGATTTGTTATAGGAGATTAAAACCAAAGGTGTTGCCACAAATAATGTTATCACTAATATTAATAAAATGTTGAATGTGTTTTGATCCCTCATATACTGGACTCCAATCTCACCAGTCATGATTAGATATCCTTATTCTATCTGTAAATCAAAGCCCCAGATGACCGTGAAATGTCATTTTGAATCTCCTGTAGTATAAAATAAACGATACACTTTTTAACTTTTAAAATTGGTATTGATATCACTTGTATTTTTTATTTCAGGGTTTCCGTGTGGATCTACCCATTAAATCAGCACGTTACAGAGGTCAATACAGCTCGTATCCCATCAAACTTTTCTACACCTCCAACATCCCCATTATCCTACAGAGCGCCTTGGTGTCTAATCTTTATGTAATTTCACAGGTAAGTTTACTGAGACCAAGATCAAGAGTTAATTGATGTTTCCAACAAAAAATGTGATACAGCCCAGTCTGCTTTGCTGTTTTTAAAATTTTGTGGCATTTTTTAAAAATGCTTAACCCCTTGAGGCAAAATGTCAGCAAACAAAGCCTATTTAAATTTAACAATTAGTGATCTTGAAAGGTGCTATCTTCTCTATTTTCAGCCCTGTCTGTTTTGATTTTTTCAAAAAAAGCCATGTCCTCAATTACCTTACGTCTTTGATTAAGTGTCATATAATGTTTCTTACCCACATGTCATTCTGTAATTTCCTCTGTAAAATTTCATTGATTAAAATTATCTCTAATTTATAATTCTTTTCTCTCCATACAGATGCTTGCAGTAAAATTCAGTGGAAATTTCTTTGTAAATCTTCTTGGTGTATGGACGGTAAGTAGATCCTTAAGGCATAGAAACTTGCTTATGATATTGGATGGATATTAAACAAAACAAATCATATTGACTGAATGAATCCCATTGACATAATCCACTGAAGAGTGCCGCTGCTCTGTTGTAAAAATTAGCGATCCTGCTTTGCAGATTAACATATGATTTTCCTTGTTTAAATGAAGGACGTCAAACACATTTGGCAATATCAAAGTTTGTTTTGCATAATTTGAACCAATGTGATCTTATAAAGCAAGTATGTGTTAGAGCCACCCACAGAAAAAACACAATATTTATTGTGGTATTTAAATTTCAAGTAATTCATTGCTATTTTGATCGTATCTCAAAAGGAAATATAATTCAGGTGTAAAATTACGCAGTGGTTATGAGAAAAATGTGAGATTTTAGTGTCAAAGTCTCCTTTTTGATTTAATCTGAACCTGTTAACTCTTTTTTACCTCTTCAGGAAGCGGGTGATGGTGGTCCAGCCAGGTCCTACCCTATAGGTGGTCTATGTTACTACATGTCTCCACCAGAACACTTCTCACATATGCTCTCAGATCCTATACACGCCTTGTTGTACATCATTTTCATGTTAGGATCATGTGCTTTCTTCTCCAAAACGTGGATAGAAGTATCAGGTTTATCAGCTAAAGATGTAAGTACTTGGATGTTACATGTCTCCTCATACTAGTTTGAATGAATAAAAAGTCGCTTTACTACTGTTTGTCAGTTGAAGATCTTATCTTAAAAACAAGCCCTCTATCCTTCTGGGGTCCTGTGCCATATGTGACGCACCGTGTCACACAAATATTGAAGTAAACGATTGTCGTCCAACAAAACCGAGTCTCATGTCCTATGTGATGTGTGTGACAACTCAGAATGCTTGGAATAACGGCCTGCGGGGTGGGTTTTTACTCACCACGACCTAATCGTTTCCCGACAATTTATTTCCCACCCGCCCGACCCGATAAAAATTTAGCTTGCCCCGACCGACCCGAAAGGATTTTTTCTAGACCGGACCGGCAGTTTTTCGTGATTTCCTGATCAAGATTGATATCTTTCCCCGACCCCAAATTACCCCGAGTTTCAAGTCATTAAAATGGAGTCTAACAAGCATTACGATTTAAGGTAAAACCGATTACGAAAAAATGATTGTTGCTCTATCTTATTTTTACCCCGAACGACCTTTTGCATAAATAATTAATATAAGACTTCACCCCACTCTGATTATAAGTTTCAAGTAATGACTCTTCCTTTAATTGCATTGACTCCTACAGGTTGCTAAGCAACTAAAAGAACAACAGATGGTGATGAGAGGTCATAGAGAAAAGTCAATGATCCATGAGTTGAATAGGTAAGATTTTCCCGTTTCTCAGATTGTTTCATCTTTTCTGATTGCGTGATATAGCTGTAAATTATTTTCCTTCTTGACGCATGTACTCATGGTCATTTAAGCTTACAAACTTGAGTTTTCTGTGTCAACAGGATATTAAAAGACTTAAAAGGAACTGGTTATCTCGATTTAAAGGGGATTTGACAAGTTTAGCATCCCCAAATGTTCCCCAAGCATTTTGCTGCATATTGCAGCATTTGAAGAATTAGCGGTAATAATGACAGCATCCAAAGTTTCATTGTAAAATTGGACCCTATATATATCAAAATATTGAAATACTCTTATTTTTAATTATTGTTGTCGACAACAATCAATACTGTCCCCTATAGTTGCATTTTTAAAATTGGCTTTTCAGGAGATATGCAAACTCCAAATTTCTTATGATTTATCTGCAATCTATGATGTGAAAGGAATGTTTTACAAACAAATCTTTGGCTCTTTCTTGAAAAATAACATCAATAACTACGTTTAGAGAATAGCCTCATATCCAAGATCAACAAACAAATTGTTGACTTCCCTGAAGGTTTTGATCACAATTTTCCCGATATCTGGTAATTAACTGTTATTTTCATATGAAGTGTAAATCATCCACAAATAAAATTGTGTACTTTTGTCCAAAGCCCTTTTAAATCAGTGCTTCTCAATTAGCAGCACACATTATTTGGCACTTTGACTGACTGGTTGGTGCTTTGACACTCACAAATAACTTAAAGAACTACATTAGAAAGAAATACACTGAGAAACTGGTTCATTATTATTGAAGTCATTAAATTTCCTACAAATCATGAAATTTTGAACGCAACAAATGCGTAGAGTAAACAAGCGTCTCACCTCACGCAGTACGAAAGACTTTTCTTTTCACGCAATAGCCGTGCAAGCAACCAATCAAGATACGCGATGTGCATTTTCATTACCGATGCGTAGTTGCACACGCTCTTATCGTACGCACCCTGCAGATTTGATTTGTAGGAAATTTAATGATTTCAATAATAGGTGCTTTACTCTACAATTTTCTCATTTGTTTGGGCCATAATTGAATTAATTGAGAACCCCTGATTTAAATTTTTGCTACTTAACCTGTGGTTTGTTCAGTTTTGATAAACACTCATTTTGATAAACTAATGATGATCAAAGGCAGAAGTTTTTAAAGCATTGTGGTTTTCAGCAATTTACCATCTTTATACACACACTGACACGCCCACACAAATCTTGATTTGACTTTGATGTGTTGATAGTGTTAAACCAGTCACACAGGAAAAAGTTCAACAGAAATTGGTTGTTTGGCCTTCAGGCTATCAGAAACATTAAAGGGTGACTTAATTGTGAACCCTGTACTATGCTGATAAGTTTGAACAGTATAACAATATTTCAAAAGTTACATTTGATTTTTACAAATTTATGGTTTGGATAGCAAAATTGGTGAAATTGATATGTTTTAGCAAACATTTAGGTTTTACAGTTTAAGTAATTAAAAATTAATTTCAGTGCAATTACTAAAATATTGACCTTGTTGTTTCTTTTCATCTTGGCAGGTACATTCCCACAGCGGCTGCCTTTGGTGGTCTGTGTATCGGTGCACTATCAGTGCTAGCTGATCTCTTAGGAGCCATCGGATCCGGTACAGGGATCCTTCTCTCTGTCACCATCATCTACCAGTATTTTGAAATCTTCGTCCGGGAACAGAGTGAAATGGGCGGAATGGGTGGTTTACTTTTCTAGAGACTTGACTAACTTCTTGTTTTGTTTTAGAATTGTAGTTGTAGGGAATCTGGGATTTAGTCATTGCATTGATTTCTGACACTGCTTATCATATACATCAATTTTAAAGGATTCAAACTCTTTAAATTTAAACACTGCCAACTGCTGTACAATTTTAATTAATTGGCACTTTTGCAGTTTGTTTTAAAGTAGGAAATTGCAAAGGTTATATATTTATTTCAAGATCAGTCATATTTCAAAATCAAATTGGTGTCTGAAATAGATGCAATGAGAAGTAGTATTAGTTTGGTCCGTAAATGTCCGCTCGTTCTAAGGGAGTCGACAATATAACATTTTAAGCGACTCAAAAGAACTGAAATGGGGGGGGGTTTACATCAGTAACACTATGCATATTAGATATGTTTATAGAGTAGGACTACAGACGTAAATCCTCAAGAACAGACTCTCATTTATATGATATGAAATATATCTTCTCTATTTTTTCTTTGACTTTAATCTTTGCCACTTTTTGGCATTGTAAACTTTGTAAAGTCACCATTTTATATGTAAATCTTTATTTGAATCCTAATTTGGGAGATTTTACAAAGAGAAGAATTCTCAATTTCATGTCAAAAACGATATGTTGATTCTGCTGGTGTTCTACACCCTGTGTAGTTGTAGAAAATTGTTGATATTTAATGAAATTGAAATACATTATGATTGAATAGTCAAAATAAAACAAATGCGCTATTTTTAAAATCGGTGTTACATGTACAATGGCAACTCGTTAAAATAAATAGATTTGAATTTTATTTCTTGTTATCGGACCTGCATATTATTATTTGCCTAATCTTATCTTGGAGCTTAATACTGCTTACTATGAGTAATTCCTATGTTTTAAGGTTATATTGTTAACGAGCTGCCACTGCACAAATACTTTTTGACCTAACTTATTGGCCTCACAGCAAAATGTCATTGCACATTTTGTGTTGGTAGATTACATAACTTGAAGCAACTTACCAAATTGTCTATTTTACTTTATGCAAACCATCCCCTACTGTATAAACACAAACAAGGTATTTGGGTGCTTTCTTTCCTTTTTTCCTTAAACTTTCTTATTTAGATTTCTAAGATGAACCTGTTCCTTATAATTATTGATAAAAATGAAGAAAACCGGTTTGATAGCCACCGTTTAAATATTGAAAATATGTTGATTCTCCTCATTTTGATTGTCGCAACACAAAGCAGTACAAATTCTATTCTTATTTCAAGGACTGTTATATGTGCTAAACGTCTAACCAAAAGCTAGGATCAGAATTTTGATGAAAATTAAAAAATCTTAACTTGGTTGCATTGAAATATTATTTTGAATAAAATTTGTGAATAACTAATTAAATTCTGCAAGCTCAAGATATATATATGTCACTCTGCAAAATTCTGATCCTGAAAATGCAAACCTCTTTTATATAGATATATTTCTTTTAAACCATTACGTTTTAAAATTGTACTGCTTTTAAATTGTATTTGTCACAAAATGTTTCTGTATCTCTTTTGCAAATATTTCATATCCTTTGAACTGGAAAGGTTTGGAAATAAACCAAGGACTGAAAAGTACAAAAGTTGTCTGTGTGTCCTTTTTTCTGTAAATAGACCATTCAATGAAATTTGAACAAAATATAAAAATTCTGTACTTGGTAGAACATTGTTACAGAGCACAGAAAAAATATGAGACATTGGAGGATACAACATTGCAGCAAAGTCAATGTTACGATTTGTCTGGCTAAAGTTGGAACAATGACTGGAAAAGATTGGGAGGTCAATTTTAAGATCTAGTAAAATTTTGGTTCCTTAAGTATGCATTTTCAACAAATCAGTTATGAAAAGGTGATAAAAATACCAGATTCAGCTATTAGTGCTGTCATTGATTGACTTTTTGAGTATTGACAGTTCAAAAGACAAACATCCGACATGTTGATAACATTGATAATCACAGTTTGATATACAGGTTTCTGTTACCAGTAACAAGTGTAAGCTTAAGAACGATAGAAAAACAAACCTTTGGTGCGTTATGATCATAAGTCATGAATTGGTCTGAAAAAGTGTAACATACCACTAAATGAGAAAAACATCACCAATCTTGATATTTCTCAACACAGGATTAAATATGGACATTTTAATACCATAAAAGTATACATTTTTTAAAAGCTCATACTACAAGGATACCAAATATACAATGATACTGACATTATACAGGGTGTGTGACAATTATACAGGGTGTAACTAAAAAAAAATGTGTTAATTTTACTCTCTTCATAGACTTCTTTTATTCTACATAGCCATCAACTTAAAACAAAACAGATATGGATTTATATTGATAAAACACAGGGCTCTCAATAAGAAAATAGAACTTTTCACTTAATATAAATACGGTGAAATATACAGGGTGGTTAAAATCATATACATTTCAAAAGGATTGTATGCCTCCATGGGCTATTTGGTGAGTTCCTTATAAGACTAAGCAATAGTTGACAATGTTTGAGACAAGTTACATTCAAATTTCTGCTTACTATGGTCATTTTGCTGCATTTTTGGTATACAGGGTGATCAAACGTGCATTTTCTCTTAATAATTAACCTGATCCGATAGATTTTGGTTTATTTGTTACTGTTAATCCAATCCGTGCAATTACAGTATTATGCATTTACAACAAGCAATTACTGTTATTCATCCACGTTTTCACAACGTACGAAATTTTGACCTTTGAACATTGTTGAAACTAGATGTGGAAATACCCTGAAAATGACAAAGTTTATCCTCACCAAACTATAATTAATACATCACCTACCATTAATTTTGGGGCATGGATAGGTATATTTGTGTTTCATTAAAACGTGTTTGAGAAATTATTCTTGTAGGATATCAACTTTTGGCATGACGACTTTCGAAAGATTGGTAATTTTTCACAATTTTGTGTACAAGTCAATGGGCTTTTCCTCCACCGTCTTTTCCTCCACCGCCTCCCCCGTTGACTTGGCTCATATTTTGAGCCATAGATCTCATAATATTTGTTCAATTGTCTTGGAAATTTTTGCATTTGAAAGACAATTAAATTGCCCAAATAACCATACTAAATTTGATGTACTAGGTATTAAACTTCTTGAATAAAATTACATTAAACTATGAAGAATTAGTTTTTATGTTACATCTCCCCCATATGTGCATGACCAATTCATGACTTATGATCTTATATACATCAACAAAATGGCAATCTGATCATGCCTTTATCATTATTGTTTAAAAATACATCCGGGAAATTATCAAGTTTAGATTATAATAGTCACCACAGTTGAAACTTACTTTGAATGATATTTCAACCACAGAGTTTCACACTTCCAGGATAAAGCTCCTGTATGGTAGAAACGCACATGGTTTATTTTGGAGAAGTATCGCAAAATACTGTCCCTTGGTGTTGGATGATGGAGACTTCCTCCCTCGCCTGCGCCTCGGGTGGAAATCTCGATCATCCAACACCTCGGGGACAGTATTTTGCGCTACCTCCCCTCAAACCATGTTGTATTTTATACTTTCAATGTGTAGTGTCACATATCAATTATCATGTAGAAAGATACTTTAGGAATACTTAGGATAGAGGTAGTTGGTACAGGAAGTGTTTATGGTTGGGGTGTAGTTGGAGTAAGTAGGGTAGGCAGTGGACAGTTTTAGAGAGTGGGTTGGGTAGGTGGTATTAAATTATAGGTAGAAGATATTGTTGAGTTGGATGTAGCAGAGAGGGTAGTAGGTAGAGTTCATATGGTAGGGTAGAAGCTAGTAGGGAGTAGCGATAGGGTAGGAATACCTTACAGGGAACTGGGTAGGAGGTTGGGTAGTAGAATGATGGGATAATTGGGTAGGGTCTGGTTGGAGGTTCCTGGAGCTGGGGTTTGAGATAATGTGTTGGTTCAGTTGGAATTAGCAAATATGATATGAGGTTTTGCACAAGACAAAGGCAGTGAGTAGATTGGAGGTAGAGTTGGGAGTATTTGGTAGATAGTGAATAGGGATAGAAGTGGCAGCTAGGGTTGGGGTAGCGGATAGGGTGATAGATAGGGTAGGAGGTAGTGGGTAGGGTTGGAAGTAGTTGTTAGGGTAGGAGGTAGTTGGTTGGGTAATGGGTAGGGTTGGAGGTTCCTACTCTACCACTACATCCAAACCTACCCACTGCCTCCTACCCTTTCCACTCTTCAACCATATTCAGTACTTCCTACCCAACACACTACCTTGTACCCTGCCCACTACCACCTACCCTACCCACTAGCTCCTACCCTAACAACAATCTCAAACCCTACCCACTAGCTCCTACCCTGGTAGTGGGTAGGGTTGGAGGTAGTGGGTAGGGTAGGCAGTACTGCAGGGTAGGAGGTAGTGGTAATATAGGAGGAAGTGGAAAGGGTAGGAGGTACGGTGGTAGGGTTAATGTTAATGGGTAGGGTATGGGGTAGTGGTTAGGGTAGGGGGTAGTTGGTAGGGTTGGATGTAGTGGCTAGGGTAGGAGATAGTGGGGTTGGATGTAGTGAGTAGGTTAGGCGGGTTGTAGGAAGTGGGTAGGGTATGAAGTAGTGGGTAGGGTTGAAGGTAGTGGGTAGGGTAGGAGGTAGTTGGTAAGGTTGGATGTAGTGCTAGGGTAGAAGATAGTGGGATCCCAGGGAGCCACTGTTATAACAAGGTGGACACCATGCACATACAAAAAAAAATGAGTAGAAGGGTAGTTTTTACGAACAGGCAATGTACTCGAGAACACTGGAAAGGGTGACAAAATAGCAAAAATCTGGAAATAAGGGTATAGTTTATAAAAGTTTCGTACTTGTTAATATAAAACCTATCCTAAACATGCCATTTTCAATCAAACAGAACAATGTACAGAAGTACTTGATTGCCCGTCTAATTCCTTTTAAAGGAATTTTTATTTAGTTTCATTTAAAGCAATACTATAAAGTCAGGGTGTAAAGTGTTAAAAATGAAGCGCCCCCTCTCACCCATGACTTTTGATTTTTGGGGCTTATTGGGTTTGTTTTTGGTAAATATGAATACCCTCCAAATGATTTGGCTCAAAGATGCTTACTTTTTCTGTAATGGTCATTTGTTGAATTAAATTCGGGATCCCGAATTTAATTCCACATACATTAGTATAGGAAAGCATGCATTTGCTTTTTATCCGTTTTTTGGTGGCAAAACAATTTTTTCACAAAATACACTCGGAAACGCTTTTAGATAGTCACATTCCTCCATTTTATTATGTTTTTACTATAAACCATTTTTGATCAAAATCTTATAGTATTGCTTTAACTTGACATTATGAGCAATTTGTTGTTGAAAGGGCAAAAGATATAGCCAAGAAGACAGGGAAATCTTTTGAAAATCATTAATGAAGGGTTACTTGAAAAGGATATGTTTTCAGACTTGATTTGAACATACAAGTTTAGGGGTGGGAAAAACACAACAAAATACTTGTTTGTATAATATGAACGAAGGATAATTACTTGTTTAGGGTCCATTTTGAAATGTCATGTATGAGCATAGTGTCCACCTTGGATTGGATGTAGTGAGTAGGTTAGGTGGGTTGGAGGAAGTGGGTAGGGTAGGAGGTAGTGGGTAGGGTTGAAGGTAGTGGGTACTAGGTTGGAGGTAAAGGGTTGGGTAGGAGGTAGTGGGTAGGGTAGGAGGTAATGGGTAGGTTTGGAGGTAATTGGTAGGGTGAAGGTAGTGGGTAGGAGTGGAGGTAGTGGTTAAGAGGATGTGGGCTGTGTAGGAGGTAGTAGGTTGGTTTGGAGGTTCCTTATTTACCTCCAAACATATCAACTGCCTCCTACCCTACCCACTCTCCAACCATATTCACTACCTCCTACCCTACTCACTACCTCTACCCTGCCCACTATACCTCCTACCCTACCCACTACCTCCTACCCTACCCACTACCTCCTATCCTACACACTACCTCCTACCTATACTAGCTCCTACCCTATCCACTGGTATTGTGGGTAGGGTTGTAGGTAGGCCGTACTGCATGATAGGAGGTAGTGGTAAGGAAGGAGGAGGTGGTAGGGTAGGAGGTAGTGTGTATGGTTAAAGGTAGTTGGTAGGGTTGGAGGTCAGTGGCATAGCTAGAGCCCCCCCCCCCCCTATTACCGACAGCCGTCTGTTAAAAAAGCGCCCATTACCATCGGTATACCACGTAAACAGTTGATTGGTCTGGGCGGCCGTAGACCGCCTGCTGCCAATGTCAACTTGAAAATATTATGATTTTATTTGGTGGCCATCATACAGCCAGTGACTCATGTGGGTGGGGCTCGGATCACGGAACCCTAAAATTATCTCTAGGGCGTTTTTGTCCAGAAAATAAGGAAGTTTCAAGTTTTATTTAGCTATCCTTGACTGGTCAAGTTATTGAACCCCAAGCCAATCATAAAGGCTTGTAAAAGATTGGAGGATGGATTAGATGCTTTGCAACATCCAAACGTAAAGGTGGACCAACGGCTTAGGACTTCCGAACATCATTTAGAGTAAAGCTTCTTGTCCAAGGAAACAAGGAGTCGTGGGCCGACCGCTGGGTTCGAACCAGGGTAAATCTCCGGGTGGTCCGCACTGAGCTAGAAGAAAACTCAGGGTTCAAGTTGACAAATCAGCCTCATGGATTGCGCCTTAAAGCATTTTTTAGTGAAAAACTAACCCCTTAATATGTAGGCCTGCAACACCCCTACCTCCCGTCCGCGATTTTTTTTCGTACATGACTTGAGCAAATTTGCAAAAAATTTATATTTTGGGTTAAAACACGGAAAAAGGTGAATTTCACTCGTTTTTAACGATTTTTGAAAATTTCAACTGAATTTTGCTTTATCATTGCCCAAGTCATGTACGAAAAAAATATTGCATCCCGTCCCCCCTCCCCCCACCCCAAAAGCCGGTGTGAACGTGAGGAATATAAGTCCCCCTGAAATGGTAGTCCGCCTTCCATAGAAAATAACGGAGAAAAGCGTGAAACTAATGTTGCGTGAGAGTTGTTAGCCTATACTTTACTGTATAATCCGGACAATAAGAACGGGGGACTTACATTCCTGTGACCGGCCCTAACTCTCCCCGCAAAAATGTACCGATAAGACCAAGGAAGTTATAACTTCCTTGGATAAGACCTTTTCTTTTTAAAAGAAATTCTTGTTTTTTAACACAGTCCATAGTGGCCGTGGTTAACAGGTGTAAACTGATTGCCGTATGCTGCTATGCTACGCCTACTTAACTGAGATCACAACAGCAACGATAAACAACATGGCGTCCAAAAATTTGTGACTGAGGATCGAACGAGGAACGGAACATGATGTTTAACAGATCAGAAGGCCAGGATTGTCACAACAAATGCCGTCAGTAGTATATGATATTGTGTATGGCATGGTAAGCTTTTATTTCATACCAAAATTTGTCTTCACATTGTCAATTGACCTGCATTTAATATTTATGTAGATGCCTGTGATTGGCATCATGATCATGTGCATCCCACTCCTGCCACCAAAAAGCTGCCCTAAACTTAAGGGGCCTGTTAATCCCGGCCGTTTGTTTTAAAGCAGAATTTAGTTTTCTTCATTTTCTGATACTTCAGCATGTAACCTTTTATTACAGACAATAAAATACTGCAAAACAAAACTTTTAAACTTATTTATAGCCTAAGCCCTAATATAGGTAAAATTAAAAGATTATTTTTGACATTTTACAGTAAAAAAATTAAAAAAAAACATGACGTTGCTGTTGGCGGGAAAACACGGGCATAGATAAGCATCCTATATTTTGCGTTTAGGTTGTTTGTGTGTTTTGGTATGCGTGCCAACAAGTACTGCGTGCGCGGGTGAACGCGTTGCGTTATGTTCTTGCATGAGCACATTTGTTAAAATCCCGCAATAAACTTGTCAATGTTGTAAACAAATACAAAATAATTGGTATTTTAGATTTCTTTAAATATTTTCAAAATAAGGAGCTTAAAATTGAATCTGAAAGTTGAGCACAATACTTACCAATAATATCAATTACATAATAAGTTTTCATTTCCGACACCAAAAGGTTCAGACCTCAAAATTCATGGGTTTTAGGTCAAAATGTGTGATTTCTTCATTAAACATCCAGGGATTTCCCCTTTTCAGTTTTGATGAAAAAACATAATTTTTTCGGGAAACGTAACTAAAAATACTAAAAAGTACAAGGAAATCTTTTTCAACCATTAGAGTATATCAAAATCTAGGATCGCGTTTCTCATTTTATAGTTTAATGTCCTAAAATCAAAGATATTCATTAGTTTCTATCAAAATTGTTGCAGATTAATGTCGGAAACGGCACATTTAACATGGTTTTCATTATATTTCGAAAAATTCGGCTTTATTTGAAAAAATAAAAAATGTGATCCTAGATAATTTTGTGCAGTTTCTAAAAAACGATATCAGTCCTTAGTTTTTAAGGAGCGCTGGCGCGATCACGCTCCTTAGCACTCCTAAACATTGTCCAAAGTTCACGAATGACCGCGCTCCTTAAAACTGCAAGTACGAGTCGGTTAATTTACACTGCAATGATAACAGTCAAATCTTCCTAAATAAACCTACATCCATGTCATGATTCACTTCGTCATTTCATGCCTCTTGAAGAACAGTTGACTTTAATCTAGTGAACATTTTTTAACTGGCACAAAAGTGCAAATTTGTGTCTGTGTAATGTCTAATTGTCCCCGAATCCAGTTAAAATTAGAGTAAAGGGCGTAAGTACTTAACGTAAAATTGCCTCGGAACAAGCCGTAAGTTGCCCCGGAACGAGCCGTAAACCTGTAAGTTGAACAGTGCCAATAATGGATCTTCGACTGCACTTTCTCCTGAACTATGGGCCCATATTAAAAACCTGGGCATAGCTAGAACTAGAAGAAGAAGCTGTCGTGCAGGCAGAAATAAACAAAGACAGATTTCTACGATTATATCAGACAGGCCTAAGTTTATCATATACTGGACCTGCTTGTGTATCTGAGTGTAAGGTCATCCTTCCTACCACGTTTCTTTCTTTCCAATACGTGGTCTGTAATGAATAAAATGGATGAACTAGCTGAGTTGCTAATCAATCTGATGTCACCGTAATTACAGAATTCTGGGTGCAGGCAGATTCTGCATCAGAAGAATTTGCTTTGGACAAGTCAGGGGGATTCATACATAGGTCAAACGATGGCGCTCTTCGTTTCAAAAAGTGTGCAGTAGGTCAAAACTAAAACTTCAAATGCTCCTTGAATTGTTTTTGTGTAAGTCTAAAGCAATACTATAAAGTGTTAAACTGAAGCGTGCCTTGTCACCCATGACTTTTGATTTTTTTTAGCTTATTGGATTTGTTTTTGGTAGATATTAAAGCAATACTATAAAGTGTTAAAAATGAAGCGCCCCCAGTCACCCATGACTTTTGATTTTTTGGGCTTATTGGGTTTGTTTTTGGTAGATATGAATGCCCTCCAAACGATTTGGCTCAAAGATGCTTACTTTTTCTGTTATGGCCATTTGTTGAATTAAATTCGGGATCCTGAATTTAATTCCACATGTGTTAGTATAGGAAAGCATGCATCTGCTTTTTATCCATTTTTTGATGTCAAACAAATTTTTCCACAAAATACACTTGAAAACACATGTATTAGTATATAGGAAAGCATACGCTTTGATCCATTTTTTGGTGGCAAAACAATTGAAAGCACTTTTAAATAGTCATATTCCTTCATTGTATGCTGTTTTTAATGTAAAACATTTTTGACCAAAATCTTATAGTATTGCTTTAACGCCTGGTTTCCTGATGATCTACAGGGTGCTGATATACAGGGTCGGCTGCCTTTGTCTTCCTCCTCCACAGATGTCTGTCTCCTGCATCCTCTTCTTTCACCTGGAAGTGGTCCATGTCCTGCCTTACATTGTCCTTCCATCGCTTCCTGGGTCTTCCTCTAGGCCGTTTTCCCTCAATCTTAGTGTTCATCACTTTCTTAGCCGGGCCTTCATCCTCCATCCTCATTACATGTTCATACCATCTCATTCGGATCTCTCTCACCTTCTCGTTGATATCATTCACTCCTAACTCCTTCCTGATATCCTCACTCCTCTGTCTGTCCCTCAGTGTGACTCCTTTTATCCTCCTTAATATCCTCATATATCTGTTGCTTCCAGAATTCTTTCCTCTTTCCTTCCCACTGTCCATGACTGCACCATACAGCTTTAATGAATCAGCCTAAGTAAGTGCTGTCAAGACAGAAAGGGGGGCGATGCGCTGATTTATGTCAAAAATAAACATCAAGTCGAACTTATTTCTGTACCTCCTGAACTTGAAGGATCAAACTAGAACATCCCAAAATGCCCAAATCATCACCACACATTGCTGTTGTAGCTGTCTACATTCCAGATGGTATCAAGTCTCACAACCATGAGCTTCTTGTGAATCATTTAATAACAGCTGTTGATCAAATAAGAACTAGTAAACTGCAAACTACTATCATGATCCTCGGTGACTTTACCACTCAAATATTAAACCATTGTGTGTGGGTAATGAGCTGAAGCAGATAGTCACTAAACTATAACTATGCAATGCTATCTTCTTATACCTCATTATTACCAATATAAGGAGAATTTTTATCATAGTCCTATACACTTTGCTCCAATTGGTCGCAGTGACCATCAGTGTATTATCTTAGTGCCCAAGCACTCCAAACCACTGAACACTATAAAATTAATAGATTTATTCGGTTGAGTGCCGGACGAATTAGAATAAATGTATTTTTGCCTTGTCAGGGTATTGATTGCTGAAGGTCATTCATGACGTGGATAAGAGCGGATGATTTAGGGTGTTTTTTTTTTTGTTTTGAAAATTGTTCAGGTAGAGGTTGATTGTGGGGAGGGTTTTTCGTCTTTGCCATTTTATGGATTTTCGGGGTGGAGATCATTGCATTACTCAGCCTGAGAGTGTTGGCATGCCTTCTGGTCAGGTGAACGTTTCCTTTTTCCAAATTTCTAAGTCATCAGCTTTATTATTGCATATTCTATTAAAAGAAAAAACAAAATTTGGTTTTAGGTTTTTCGTTGCTCGCGGTCAACATGGCAATAGATCTTATTGATTAGTCGCCCCATGCTATGTATTTAGTGTAATACATTCACAGCAGTTGCTGGTCTCTGTATGTAGAGTAAGTCTCTTGTTAAAGTAATAACAAGATGTTGCGCATCCATAGGTTGCACAGCGATACAAAATGCAAATTCAGTGTCATTTTGAGTTTTATTTGCAATTAGGGACTAAAAGGAAAACACAAGACTGTTCAACTAATGCAGGGTTAGTACAGGTCCTTGAAAGTTCTTGAATTTTATTTTGCAATTTCTAGGCCTTGAAAAATTTTCACGGGGGGTATGCCATGCAGACTTCGTGATAAGGACCGTTCTCTATACCTAAAAAAAGGCAATTTTGCAACCCTTCACCATACCATTTTATCGCAAAAAACACCCACTTTGGCCAAATTGGGCACTTTTAAAGACAATTTTCCCAAAAAAACACCCATTTTTTTCCATTGGGCGCATTAGGTCTGTGACAAACACCCACCCATCTATATACCAAATATGGCAAAATTATACCCGTATATCAACCTAATGTGAGAACCCCCCCTGGGCCTCAAATAGGGCAGGACAGGCACTTGTTTGACAGCTCTTCCTATTATTGTATATGCTAAATTTAAAAGTTATAAGAATAGTGGTGTTCATGACTTTTGTGGTTCCATGATACTTGATATACTAGCTAATAAAAAAAGTTAATTGAAGACGTTTTTATGAAACTTCATTTTTTTGATTTTTCCGACTCAAGTGGAGTCATTTTCGTGAGAATGGCCGTTATCTTTAAATGAATTGTGTTTTATAGATCATAAATTATGTCGCAATTCAGTTTTTACTGCCATGACATTTTAATAAAATATACCTAAAATAGATGTCAGCAACAGCAAACTGATGTATTTTCCAATTTAGGCCTGAATATGACTCACAAATAAACATGTAAATTTTGAAATCTATATACAGGGTGTCAACGAATGATTAATACCCGGATATCGGATTTTTTTGTAGAGCAGTGGGTAAGGTTTTGGTCAAATCTTGCTATTTATTGAGTTAAACAGGTCTTTAAGTTTCTGAAGAATTTTTCAAATCTCATGTTCCTGTGGAAAGTTATAGAGTATTTTCCATACAGGGTGTATTTTGAGAATTGTAAATCAGAGAAATTGTTGAACTTGCACATTCAATTAAAACTGACAACATTGAAACCCTCTTTTACTTTCCTTTATTAAAGCTAAAACGTAAAATACAATTATGTTTTTAATTAACTTTGATGGATATAAAGGGTGTCCTAGAGAAAGAAATATCTATTTTGGTTATGCTTGAACAGCTTTACAATGACCAGTAGAAATAATGTAAGATGTTACGCGCCTAAGAAAAACCCACCTAGAAACTTTACATTTGACATTGTTGATGACAACTAAAGTTAGAAGTTTTGATAGGTATGGGTAACAACTTAATTTGTCGACGGGGACCTCAACGCCAGAAAGTATGTTGACATAATCAACAGAACTGTGATTTCTCAACTTGCCCGCCAATATTTTGTCCTATTCCCTATCTGATTAAGACTATCTCGCTACTCTGAGTAGGAATAGATTCAGAAGTCTGCAAGGTAATTGTTTTTGTAGATTATAGAAAATTACAAGTTTACGTAAAGAAAGGAGATTGAATTTGGCCAGGTTGTATTCATTGAACTTTACAAGCATTATTGGTAAGAGTGCATTACATCAAGGTGCAGTATTGTATCTATTAGCATATAATTGCGCCATTCTTGAAAAAATGAATGGAGTATTGCCATTGAATGCCAGGAAAGTTTTGTCAAAAAGACACAATCCTTACACATTACAAGTATTTATTATACCTGCATGAATATTTGTATAGATCAAAACCACTTTTGCATCAATTTTCAATTATATCTCCGCACAGAGCAATATGAAGCATGGTATTTTTATGAAACCAATGGAAAATGTAGTTCTACATTTTGATTTATGATGACAGTGCTAAGACATATGCACTATTGTAGAAAAGCTGCTGGTTTTATGAAGCATTATGATTTAATATTTGGGAAACCGGGTATAAATCATGTTCGGACACCTTGTATAGTTCATGCTGAATAGCCATTTTGCAGCTGCAAGTTTATCTATGAGGTTGTAACTAGTCAAAATCTGTCGAGAGTCCCATACCAAATCCGAATTTACTTACTTTCACCCCTTCCCGCATACTTTTAATGTGACTTTTTCTGTATACAAAATGTTTTTAAGGTTTAAAGTAGTATATACATGTAGGCGTATTGTTACGGTCAAAGATGTTAAATGACCAAGGCCAAAATCACCTTTCGGGTTCTTAAATGAAACAAAATAAATACACTGAACTTTAGAATAAGTTTCAACAATTTTAATACAAGTACTTTCTTTAAGCACAGTTCAAACACTTAGTTTTACATTTTATTTATAACTTACAGTTTTGTGATACCGCTGCGAATTCCGCGCGAACCTAGGTTAAGTTTATACTCCACGCTATAGTCTGTTACTAATCCACAGCACAAAGTCATATATCATAAGTCCCGAAATCCACTTGGAAAAATAGTTCCACAATGTTCCTGACGACCTCCAACGGCGCTGCAACAATCACAACGAAGCTCTGCTTGGCTTTACAAAATATTTCACAAGCTGGATCCAATGCACATAAAATTATCCACTCTGATAATGCTCCACTGTCTATTTATCACAAATATCTCCAACTCCAACAAGGTATCGCCAATCTCCATTCAAAATATCTCTAAACTCCAATCTCCATTCGTCTGTATAATAACTCGCACCCAACAAAATGTAGCTTTCCAACCAGCAATTTCACTTCCAAAGTTTCAGCTATCGATATCTCACAGACAAAGTCAAAACAACTTCTGACCAAATCTGATCAGGCCACGGGCCACAGTTTCAACATTTTCATCAAAATTCCCCCACGACATCATTACTACATTTAACAT
Source organism: Ophiothrix spiculata (assembly GCA_000969725.1). Taxonomy (NCBI): domain Eukaryota; kingdom Metazoa; phylum Echinodermata; class Ophiuroidea; order Amphilepidida; family Ophiotrichidae; genus Ophiothrix; species Ophiothrix spiculata. The sequence goes on from JXSR01S018119.1 coordinate 40,929, forward strand.
AGTAAATTGAACAGTCTTCAATGTGAGGAATTTTCCCAGCATCATTATATTTTCAAGTAAACAAATCTATTTCTGAAACTTTGGGAAATTCCCAGATCACCTGATATTTTCATGCAATCAATTGCCTATTAAAATAGAATGGGAAATCACCCAAAATTGCAAAATAAGATTCACTCAGAAAAAGTCCCTTTCTGTGGCAATCAAAGATCTCAATAATTAAGTTTCACTAATTAGATAATTAATAAACAAAAACAAACAATTCAGTTTCACATAACAGTATGCTGAAAAAATACTCTTTTTACTATGATTTGCATAGTTTTAATAGATAAAACAAAACCTACTTTCTTTTACTTTTAGCCTAGATTTTTCGTTATTATGTAATTCAACTTCACCTTGTTTAGGCTTTCACTTTCGCCAAGGAAACCCAACTTGGTACTTGCTACCAAGTAAGCTAAAGGAAGCTTATTTTCAACAGGGCTCCAAGATGTTTTTTAACTTCAGTTTTGAATGCAGGGGGAAGACCTGAGTACCCGGAGTTAAAAAGAGTTGAAGTATTTAGAGTGTTTATTTTGAAAAAGCTGAAAAGCGACCAATGCAAATACTTAGATATTGACTCTTTATTTCTAAGGGCTGTGAATTTTCTGTTGTATGCTTAAAAATAAAACGGGGCTATGCAAACAATTAGTGCTGTAATGAAAAATGCTTGATCAAATTATTCCAGGTGATTTTATGTGACCCAATCGCTTGGACCCCTTTTCTCCAGTTAAATTTGAGATTTTGATTTAAGATGACAGTAATATTTAATCAACATTATAAGATATAGTTTAATACAGACAACTGAAATTTGAGCAACGTACCTCTGGGGTTATTGCACATGCCAATTTAATAGAGCTCATAATGAAAATGAAAATTAGAAATGCGAATCTGCACACCTTTGCTTACATATGTTTGATAAAAAATGTTTTGTAAATATCAGGGGTGTGAGAGTTCAGCTTTTTAGCTGATTTCAGTGGGTTTTTTTTATACCTTCAAGAGAGTCATAATTTAAGCTTTTTCTTTCATTTTCAACCTGTTTTTGGCATTTTGGCACTATTTTCAGCTCTCTTGATCACCTTACTCTCACACCCCTGCAATATAGAAATGAGAGCTTTGTACTGTACCGATATTTTAGAACATCTACTTGTATTGGAAGTAGCTACAATGTATGATAACCATATAGGCCTTCTACACTTTTTTTATTACAATAATTAGAGAATCGGAATCTGAATAGGTGATTTGAAGCTAATAATTACTAAGACTGGTGTTGGATTTCAGTATTATGTGGGGGTAAATGCCTAAAATTCAAGGCACAGTTAAATTTCAATTTTCCTCATTTCTTTTTCAATGTTATGATCGTTGATGAACCTTTAATTAATTAAGTTCATGAATAAGTAAACATACATAGGGAACACCAATCAATAAGGTCACCTACCCAAAGATTGTCTTGGTAATGACTGGTTACTATGGTTACTCACAACACACAGCCTGAAATATAGCCATTTTATTTCAATAAGATGGCAGACTAAATCGATGCTCACGTTGTGCATGATGTGCATACATGTATTTATATGGATGATGGATTTAATTTGAAATTGATATCATCAGCTTGGCTTTTAGATCAAGTCTTTCTTTTTGCAATGGATTCAGCTGTGACTAGGACTATACTCAAAATTAGTTTATTAGATTTGATGGTGAGTTTATGAAAATGTTCTTATGGAACTGGTGTATTGTATCATTTAAAATGAAATATTTAAAGATTAATAAAGTCTGCATCTTACTTTACGTAAGTGAAGTTGTACACAAATAATGCACTCTACATGCTTAAGGGGTTTTCTCAGAGATGCAAAATCTCCATTGATTTCCTTGAATGAAAATCTGTCAGGAAATATCCTCTTAAGGGTAAAGGGAATCCATCTGCTCAGGAAAATGTGAATCCTGACTAATTTTTAATCATGAAAAGATAAATAGTTTCCACTTCCTTTGTGGGGACTCGAACCATGGATTATGGCAGGGGTTAGTAATGCAAGGCAGCGTTGAGATCGTGAACTAAAGATCTAAAACATAAACATTAGAATGTCGTATTTTTCTTTTGTTTACATAAAAATTGCAATGTTTGCCTCATTGGAATGCTTAATTTGTAAGTAAATTATGCAAATGCGTATATCAGGCAAAATGTAGATATGTAGAAACCGTACATAAAACAGGCAATTCACACCACAGCTCAAACAGGGCGAACTCAGAGTTGTAATTCACGTCCGGATTTTCGGGCAAAACAACGTGGGTTTGTTACATTATCATTCAAAATCAACTTAGCATATTTATAAAATATTGTTTGTAATTCAATAAGAAGTATCAAGCCTACAATCTGTCAAAACTTGAAACCAGTCGAATTGTTCGAACATCATGAAATAATGAGGTTTCGGCGAAAAACGGTCAACCTTTTCGAAGTAGTCTTTAGGTGTCATTTTGACCTTGATAATGGACGTGAATTCACTAGTAAAGTTCCATGTATAAACTAGAGACTATTCAATATGTACGCCAAAAATTGTGATATTCTGATAGGTGTAAGTAGGTAAAAACTTGCAGTAAACATGACATTCAGCTGAGCGAGACGTTTTTAGGGACTGTAGCCTTAACATCACAAATTACTCGTTGTTGCTGGCATTACTGATCAGTTATTGATCAGTTATTGATCAATGACCTATCAATTGCTGAGTATCACATTTTTTGCTTGGCTTTTTGTGATCATGTGATAAATTATATTATTGCAATCAACCAATTAGGACATAGATTCTATGACAGATAAAATACTTTTAGCCAATCAAAAAGGCGATATTTGGGGATACAGCTGTATTATTGACCATATCAATTCGGCGGAACTCACAATTCAGATATGTATCCGAATTTGGATACTCCATATCAAAATTCTGATACCCGTATCCGAATTTATAAAAACAGCTGAAACGGGATATCAGCTGAAATGAATATTCAGCTTCACCGCGCACAATACCGGTATGTATAAAAGTCAACAACATTATCATCATTTGTCATCTAAATTCTAAGAAAGCATTGGCCAAATTATTTTGCCTTCTGTGATAAGGAGCTATCAGGACATGTTTTGAAGCTGTCCCGCTGGAATTGCACAGATGGAAATGACATTTGATACATTTATCATAAATGCAAGAAAGATGTTCTACATGTACTTGCCAGCTTGCGCTATCGATTTGTTTCCTGCGCAACGACAGGTGTATCAGAATTCGGATACCCCTCCATATCCTTATTCTGATACGGGTATCACAATTTGGATACGAAATGTACCTTAATGTACGTGGGTATCTGAATTCGGATACGTATCCGAATTGTGAGTTCCACCGAACTGATATCGGTATTGCTTGTTGACCAATTACAACCTTGGATATATGATGGGTATATGTGTGAACAAAAAATTAAGAAACTGAGTAACATATTATCAGATACATAACTCAAAACGGAATAGAAAGGGACAATTAAAGATGTACACAAATTTAAAATTTATTGGAATATTAGAAGAATGTTGTTGATCTTAGTTTGTGCTTATTAACAGTGATAAGAATACACTAAGTTTAGTGAAAGACAAAGTACAGAAATATGTAAATGTATTGATAGAGTATACTTTCGTCGTCGTCGTCCTATGAGTCATGACTGACCCGTTGTGACCCTTTTAATGATGTCGTTCCAACTGTGCCGATCTTGAGCATAACGGTAGGCTGCATTGACAGATAGGCCAGTATATTCTCTAATGCCATCTATCCAGCGGGTTTTCTGCCTGCCTCTTCTGCGATGTC
>JXSR01S018120.1:0-12197 GCA_000969725.1 Ophiothrix spiculata
CTGACTTTATCGCTAACTTCTGTTTCTCCATTCATAACACAGTTGTCTTCGCTGCAATAGCACGTTTGTCCATTGATCGTTTCTGATAACCCCAAAAAGTTCGTTATGGAAAACACAGTACTGATGGCATCGTCGGGGATCTCAGTTGCTACAAAGCATCCATCTTGTGGGATAGCGTTCGTCTTGAATATGGCACAGTCACGGTATGTACCTTCTGCAGTCTGCGGACCTATCACTGAAAGGAACATGAACATGACCCATTATGATTGTATACACTTGTTCGTCTGGGTTGATAGAAGTTCTATGGGAAATCTAGACAACCAGAAATTTATTTACTCCGTTTAACCGATGTTGTGGGCAAAACCCTTCAGATGGGTTGAGATGTAAACCTTGATGCTAGTTACATGTAACCTCATCAAATTTTAAAGATGACGTCATTTTGGCCGTAAAATAGGCCAAAAATGACAAAAAATCATTTTGGGTCAATTTTGGACCTATTTTTGACAATATTTTAAAAAGTAAGACAAAAAAAAAAGAAAAAGAGAAATGCGTTCCCAGACATGTGTTTCTTGATTCTAAAAAGCGTAAGAGGTCCAACTTTTATTTTTTCAAAATTTAGTTAGGTTGTTTTAAAAATTAATGGTCCAAAAACAAGGCTTTATTGGACCTAGGTCCAAAATCATACATTTTGGTCCAAAACTGACCTCACCATCATCTTCTACATGAAAATTAACATCTAGAAATGTACACTTTTATATGGATATACGTATCGGTTGCTGAGTTACAAAGCATAAAATATTTCAGAAAATAAAGGGTTAACTGTGCCCTTAATTGAAAAATTCCATTGGGAAGTGAGTTTTCACAGTTTTGGCGGGAACATTTTGAAATGGTTTGTCCGATTTTCAATTTGTTTTAGTTATTTTGAAGTACTTTACCTGTGACCAGAGTTTTAACGTAAAATTCTTTCGCGAAAGCGCTTTTTCGGTGTTGGGTCCATATGGATATGGACCCCCCTTAACCACTAACAGGCTTTTTCGGTGTTGGGTCCATATGCCCCCCCCCCCCCTTGACCACTAACGGACTTGTGGAGGACCACTAACGCGCAGTGCATATATTTTTTTATTTATTAATGGGGTAAGCTAGCTGGGTTCCATTAGGTTTTTTAATAATTACAGGGCGAAGGAAAGAACCATGAAATGATACCTCTCTATCTTATTTTAAGAGACTTGAATCAAATTTTTAATACTTACATGGAACATCTACTGTGACTGAACCAATAAAAGTCTGACATTTAGCAACTTTATTGCTATCAGATTGACATAGAGTCTTATCCAGTTGCGACTTGTCACCATCCTTGCAGGCGTCATTCGAATGAAACCCGCCTACACCAAGCGTATTACAAGAAGGACATTCTAAACCCGAAACTACAATTAATAAAAATATTAAGTAATAAATTAACAACAATGTTTCGTATTTGTGTTAAATGAATTTCATTAATGGGCAAATATATTTAACAATTTTAAATAGCAACCTTATGCAAAAAGCACACACATTTTACAAGTGATATTGTGAAATAAAAAAATGCAAAAATGTACGTCATTGAAGCAATTTTTGAATTTTTGACGCTTTTAGAGGTTGTGATTTGTTATTACACTGTCGAAATTAAGAAAAGTAAATGTCTTGTCGGGCGGGTAACTTTGAAAAATTACCTGCGCGTCTGTCTAGTACGAAAAAATACCAATGCCTAGCCCTGAGTAAACTTCTTGAATAAATTAAATTATAAGAGTTTTTATTTTACAACTCCCCATCGTACATGTACATTGTACAAGTACGCTTTACACAAATGAATGTTAGCTAGGCCACTCAGTCACACGGACCATGTATTCCACTGCATCGAGAAATACGAAGTATGCAAAAAATGATTCTAGGAAGCACGTGGTAATGTAACTGATTGAGTTTGATTTGTCTAGTGGCTGTAGAACATGAGTAGTTGACTGAATGTTACTTGCCACTGTCTTGCTATTTATTAAAGGATCTATGGGGATAGTTTCCTACGTGCTGTAGATGCACACTTTTGATGGCTCATCCCGAAGGGGAAACTTTGCAGATGATATCAATTTTGATTTTACCATTTCATCTCTTACAGCATTTTCTAAGCTTTAAAATGACACCTTACTTGTTGTAGTTGCCGATGAAATTTTACAACAGAACATCTGCTTGAAATTCTTATTATTTTCTTTATTTTTTGCTGCCTATTTTCGCCTGTTTCTTGAAAATTGTTCTTTCGCAAATCCACCTTTTCAGGGTGAGGCATCACAATTAAACAAATACTGGTAGCATAATATGAATGAAATCGACCTCAGATACGTTTCTACAAAACCAACAACATGATCACGTTTAGTTAAGTTATTTATTTTCCCGGATGCATTTAAGGTTAGAGTGTAGATTAGACCTAATGTAGATTGTAAACTATGAACAGGAAGAATATGATTTAGTTTTGATAGTAAGTTTATGCCTTATCGGCTACGTGTTAGTTTAGAAACAAGAATATTAAATACAATTAGAATAATATTTATCTAATCGTCCGGTTTAAATCGCTGAAACCAACAAAATAAAGTACGATGTAGCTTTGCATTAAAAAGTATAGTTTAATATTTAGTATGTATCTCAAAAAGTAAATTGGAATTTAAAATCGGGGTTCCACTAGGGCGCAGAGCATTAAAACGTTTAAAAATTGCCAAGATTCATGTTCTTAGCATATTGGGAACCTTATGGACAAAGTTGGCACAACAAACACATACTGAGATTTAAGCCCAAAACGACAAAGGACGATTGAGGGCGCTTTGTTAGCAAGAACAATGATCACTTTTGAGGTTTTATCTATTTGCAATAGTTATCATCATAGTTATTAAAGTAATACTATAAAGTGTTAAAAACGAAGCGCCCCCTGTCATCCATGACATTCGATTTTTTTTAGCTTACTGGGTCTGTTTTGGGTAGAGAGTAATACCCTCCAAATGATTTTGCTTAATTATGCTTACTTTTTCTTTTATGGCTATTTGTTGAATTAAATTCGGGATCCCGAATTAAATTCCACATGTATTAGTATAGGAAAGCATGCATGTGCTTTTCATAAATTCTTCAATGGTAAAACATTTTTTTGACAAAATACACTTAATAACGCTTTCAGATAGGCACATTCCTTCATTTTTTGGTGTTTTTACTAATCATTGCATTAAGAGGAAATCCTGACAATAGAATTGTCTACTAATTTTATGTAATATTTGTCAATATGTTATCCATTATCTGTGAAAAGCGCAATAAAAATTTCGCTTACATGTCAGAGAATTTTTACTTTGAAGTCATTTTGAGGTCAACAAAAATCCGTGCAATGTCACAAACGTTAACGAACATTACATGAACAGTATTTTGACAATTAATGTAATCTTTGAACCCCTACATGTCTTGATCCTATCAGTGAGCACCATTATCAACAACAAACTTGTGGATATAATGTTTTTGCTAGGATCTATGGCCATTTAAATGTGAAATGTTTTCATTTTTTCAGTCACAAACGTTACTTTGGAAACGCCCAGTAACTGTTTGATTGAAATTCATGCAATTGGTGACTTTAAAAAGATTTTTCATTAATAGTTACAAATAGGAAGGTGAGAAAAACAATAAAAACATAAGACATACATTAAAATGTCCTATCGAAGCACCGATTCACTTATTCTTTTTTAAAGGAAAAAATATGTACCTCGATCACCATAGTTTTACCAAATGTGACCGTCAATCCTATACCAGCCGTAAATGCAGTGTCTTGTCATTTTAACTTTTTAAAACATTTACAAAGAACATGTTATAAGGATTAAAATGACACCTAAATAAACTTTGTTCGATTTCCAGAAATCAAGTTATGGTATTATACAGATTGTCAGGGAGTAAAATGCATAGACCTGAGAAAAACACGTTTAAAGATCACCCTATATTTTCTGTTGATTGTCCTCAAAATAATATATATATTTCATATTCTATCATATTCATTTTCTAGGAATGTAACTTTGCGAGTGTTTTAATGTAAGCACAGGAATTGTGAATTTGTCAAAAAAATCAATTTCGGCAAATAAAAAAAATAAAAAAATTGCATGTAAAGGTACAGGAAACATTACTTTCGTAATACTTTTTGCATGATGTCTTTGACTATATGTGGCCATAACTTGAGAAGTGAATATCCGATTTCACTGGAATAAAAAGCTCCTTGAAGCCAACAAAATTCATAGTTAATACAATAACATCAACAAACAACATTAAAACAAAACATTTTGATTATGTAGTTTAAACATGTAGTTGATATATCAACATGAATCCCTTAAATGGTAATTGTTGTGATGTCATATTTGGGGTCGTTATTTACACTCAAAACATGTCCGCATAATTAAAAACGTTCAGAAACATCATTTTTATAATAAACGACCTAAAATCATCAACAATTCATACTAGTATTATAGGTCATTTATCTTTTCAATATTAATAAATCGATGTTTGTTTTAATATTTAATCTTCCATTGCTATAAAAATGGCTGATTTCATGAGCCATATACAAATACACCACAAATACAAATCTCATTAATATGTAATGTATTAATTTTTCATAACCTTGTAACCGGATAGAACATTTAGGTTAGGTTTAAATTTTAAAACAAATGCGCAGCAATTTATATAAACTCATATTTTATGTACAGACGAAAGCAGTAGTGTTCATTACATGCCATATTTTGCAAATGCAATGAATGCAATTCCGGATTAGTTAGTTGGATAATTATAAAATATAGACTTTGTCAAAAAATGATAAAAATCGGATACACGCCTTTAGAGATATGGCTGAATAGTAAAGGTTTTAAACGGAAAAACTTTCAAGCGGGAGTGTAGCTGAGATTGCATAATTTTCGTATAATATACATGTATTGTTAGACCGTGAGGGCTCATATTAACACTTAAGTGGTCAAGTGGGGGGGGGTCCATATGGACCCAACATTTGGTTTATGCGCGTTATCGCAAAAACTCAAAGTAATTTTTCATCGCCCCTCTATGTATTTGTTTAACTTTACCATACTCTTCACTTGGTAGCAAACACATTCAAATCGACCCATCCCTTCCCATGCTAATTAGCATAAATAAGCATTTTTCGGGCGCTCTTTGAATTTACTTTGTACATAAAATCGTAACCGAAAAACTTTCTTCAAATTTTATTTCAGTAATGTATTTGTACTAACATACTGCGAATATGAGCCAAATTTTATTAAAACATTCCATTGGAAAGTAAGTTTTCAAAATTTTGGCGGGAAAATGTTGACACGAAACGACAAAATTGTTTTGGTTGCCATTTTGAAACGGTTTGCCCGATTTTCAAAATACTTTTTTTGTTATAGTTTTTTGAGGTACTTTACCTGTGACCAGAGATTCAAAGTGAAATTCCTTCGCAAAACTGCTCTTTCGGGGTTGGGTCCTTATGGACCCCCCTCCCCCTTGACCACTAACGGGCATATGGAGGACCTTGACCATTTAAGTGTTAAGATTTATTTTAGCCAGACTGAATATTCACATATTATGTATCTTACCTGCAGTAAACACTGAAATGAACGAAGCCAATAACAAAACCACAGCACCAGCATAAACGATCTCAGCTAAAATGTTATTTAGGTAAAAATAATGACATTATAAATGGTCTAGAATGATATGAAACATTATGGATATATATTATTTTTCAATAGTTTTTTTAATATTCTTTAAAGAATACAAACTCAAAAAGTGCAAAAAACCTTCTACTATAAAGTCGTCGTACAAGAAAGTCGTATCTGTAATAGCTGTCATTTGTCATAAATTTGGATTGCTTACTTTATAATCTCCAGTCTTGGGTGAGTGGTTCTTGAAATGGTTCTTCAAGAACCACTGACATAAGACAGTGACATTTCGAGTGATTTTTCACATTCTTGTGGCAAGGCATAAAATAAATATAACTTAAGGTAGCTATTGCAGATACGACTTTCTTGCACTCACATGACGAAGTGTCCTTACTAAACGTGTCGTATTTTCAATTGTCACGTTGTTAACTATAAAGTGACAGCTTGGGTAAATCCGGGCATTTTTCGGGAAGGGTGCCCTTTTTGGCGTTCTGCCAAAAAAAAATACTCTGAAAAGTAGCCAATTTCAGGGAACTTCACCCCAATCTCCTTTAAAGCAGCACAATATTTGAACAAAGTGTTTAGGTTTTTTTCTCTCTTACATAGTGATATATATATTTTTTTTTAGTTTAAAAACAGTCTTCCGCCTACCCGTAAGCCTAATGTTGCGTCAGTCAGGCTTGTTCTATTATTGAATACGCCAGAATAAGAGCATCCCAACTCCAATAGCTCCCTTCTGTTAAGTTCTGTAAAATATAACTCCATACAAATCTCTGAAAATGCTTTCAAATCACTAAAAAGCATTTCCATGTCTTTATCCCAATCAAAGTGTCACATTTGACCTTGTAGTGTACTTTTTAAGACATTTTTAGATAATTTTTCTGTACATAGTTGCAGAGGGGAGCTCATAGAGTTGGAGTTGTCTTGCACTGGCCGTTTAGATATAGCAACTATGTACTATAACAATTACCTAACAATGTCTAAAAAAGTCAACTACAGGGTCAAATGCGACACTATGATTAGGATATAGACATGGAAATGCTATTTTAGTGATGTGAAAACATTTACAGAGATTTGTATGCATTTATATTTTATAAGTATAATTAACAGAAGGGAGCTATTGGAGTTGGGATGTTCTTTTTCTGGCGTATTCAATTGATATCTTCGCACAAGCCGAATCTGTGCTAAAGACTAGAAAGGGAGTGCTTCTACAAACAAACGTCCGATCGGAATTAGAAAGACATGTGCAGGACAAAATATGTTCGGAACAAAACTCTCTGAACATTTGGGTATAAGAGCAAAGAGCAAAGAGATCAAACAAGCAAGCCAACATAAGAAAAACAGCAAAACGCAACGACAATTTTAAAAGATATTCAAAAGTTTGACAATCTATGTTACTTTGTCACGTTTTTTACTTATTATGTAACTAAGTAATTTTAACTAATTCAACATGTTTTTTATTACCTATGGTAAATATCTTTGGTTTGATTTGTTAATCAGAACAGATTATATGGATCTCTCTTATTTGCCAAATCTTTAAGAGCAAATATCCAAATCACACAAAACAAACTTTTACAAGGAACAATTCGTACAATCCATTGTATCATTCGAAAATGTATCTGAATTAATATAAACAACATTATCATTAAAAGTTTTAAGTCTGTTGCTTGTTTAATTTCGGAATGATGTATACCTTAAAATTCCTGAGCGTAGAGCAAAGTTATAACAATTGTACATTATAGAGTAAAAAAACAAGACTGCGCTCTCTGTGTCAACGATTCAAACGCGCTGTCCCGAGTATTTCTCGGCAGCGAAAATAGCTAAATGTAAATCCTTTTTTTTATTATCTGCTGCAAAAATATCTGAAGGTATTTTTTGCTAAAGTGTAGTTTCCGATCTTACGTTAATGAAACAAATATTTCACAGAGACTACGGTTGAAGATCACCTATTTTATGGTTATTAACATAATAGAAATTAAGGATTTTTGATACTGGTAAAACACATTTATCAAATATTCGGTGACAAATATCCACAAAAACTATGCCTAGTTTTTAATCTCATATCTCGAATTCTAATCTCATAACATAATAATGTCTATATACAATCCCAGAAGCAAAATACCGCAAAATTTCGTATGAAACAACAGCATCTCTGACACCAAACATGTCTTTTAGGTGTTACAAAGTGTTGAAACCTCAAATTGGAAATTGTAGGTACTGCATTTGAAACATCACTCATCCATTATAGCTCACCACTTTAACAAAGCTATAGAACTTTTTGCTCTTTTGGCTTTGATATCAAATTCAAATTTTTCCTCATTCGTAGTAAAGAAGTTTTTAGAGAAATACTATAAAAATGCTCCTTTGTTCAAATTTCCACCTCAAAAGGTCTCTGCATTCATGCAGATTACAAACAATAAGGTGGTTTATTATTCAATTACATGAAACAGCCACTTACCCATTTCAAAATGCGTAGCGCCTATTTCCCTGTATTTAATGACGACTAAAACATGTGTCTGTTGTAGTAGTTAAGTCGAAGTGTCAAGTGAAGACCAAGATATAAGTTAGGGGAATTATGTGGCATGGATGTTGTGCCGGAAATTTTGATAACACAGTTTAGTTGCGGATCCAGGATCTTTTGTTATTGTAATCAAGGATCTTTTGTTATTTTTGTTGTAGCGATCCCCCATCCTCTGATATTTGTATTGCCAATGTTTGATAAATATGATATAACAATTCATCACATGCATATTACCTAGGTGTGTCCGGCTGCTGTAATTAATTTCTCGTCAGTCAAGCTCTGGGTCTGTTAAGCTAGGATTCCTTTTATCCGTTTGCGATGCGGATACGGTGGGTTTTGCACTGTAAGGGTACTGGTAGTGGTATAATTGATAGCACACGATTGAATGGAGATGAATGGTATCAGGTTGAAAGCTGACCAGTAGCCGACTGGATGGTTAGTTTTGTCACGTGGCTTGTTATAATCAGGTTTGTCCTATGACTGAAATATATTATTGTTATGCCGTCTACCATCAATATCAAAAATACTTGAAAAAGTTTTCTACAATCGGCTCCTTGATTTTATAACCAAAAATGACATTTTTAGTCCTCATCAATATGGCTTTAGACCTTGACAATCAACAACATAGTATTGGTAAATTACTTGATCTAAGAAAAGCTTTTGATCCCTTAAACCATGAAATTTAACTTAAAAAAACTCATTGCTTATGGTACAAGAGGTCTAGCCAATTCCTGGATAAAGAATTACCTCTCGATCGAGTAGAAAACAATATGTTCTTTTTAAAAACACCACATCCTAATATAGTAGCATCACTTGTGAAGTCCCACAGGAATTAATCCTTGGGCCACTTTTATTTCTCCTTTATATTAATGATCTCCCTCTTCTTCCATTTTATAATTGTTGCCGAAGACACAAACATTATTTTTTACCATAAAGATCCCGCCCGATTGGAAGACCCAGTGAATATTGAATTAGATAAAATATCCAACTGGTTTAAATTGAATAAACCATTTCTAACAAATGTTAGTTTGATAAAATGTGAATGACTGTTTCTTACCAGCAGTAAACACTGAAATGCATGAAACCAATATAAAAAGCACAGTACCAGCATTGTACCCGATCTCAGCTGAAATGATTTTTATTAAAAAAATAGAAACATATTGACGTTATTAAATCTAAACTCTGTTTGCCTAAATAGTGAATGTGACCAAAACTGCTTAATACTGACATGTAATATTATGTATATTTGAAGAACTGACTTGCAAAACAGCTTACGTCCATTTAACAATTTTCGAGAAAAGTTCAAAACACTACTGGGACATTAGAATAAGTTGCAAAATTGCTGATAATAATTTTAGTAATTTTGCACGAATACTATGCGTCTTTATATATTATTTAGATAATTCGTCAGTTTTTTTCTTGATATTTGGCTATTGTTTTACTGTTGAAAATTGACGAACGCCGTTTGAAGGACAACAAATTTTAACATTTCTTTTTCAATTCTTCATTAGGCTATGATGTGCTTTATAATACCATATTTCAACATCTGGGCATGTTTAATAAAAAGTAATGTACTATATGTGGGCATAATGTCCAAATAGGATCCTAAGATATCCATATTTAGGATTTTAACCCATCTAGGAGATTTTTCAACACAACTAGTATTTTACAAGGATGATGCACGGGTAAATCTCATGTCTGTAATTATCTACCAAAAACTAATTTCTAAAAAAAAAAATATAATAACCTCTAAAGCTGCATTGCAATCAAACTCCTCATTAATGATAATACAATCTTAAAAAGACCTTTCCTCTAAAATAACATTTAAAAATATTGTTTTTACAAATACCGGGTTGTATGCTAGCTGGGATGAATCCGGGATTTTTTTCGGGAAGAACGCCTTTTTGGGAACGCCTCGTCGCCCACTCATAGTCAGGCGCTCCGCTGCAGAAATAAAAATAGCAAATTCAGGAGGTTACACCAAGTCTCCTTTAAAACAGGTGTTTATTTCCTCGTACACTCCGTTATCAGAAGTATTGCAACATAGCGTTTATCCTGGTGTTCGCTAGTATAAATCGTCCATAGTTAATATTTGATTTCTCATTTACCTGAGCATTGTTACCAATGTGTGTTGTTCAATGCATTAAAACAGTCCCGTTATCCTATTTTGGCCCATTGGTAATTGTTGTTGCTTTCAAAATGGCGACGTTATGAGATATAATGAATGATGAAATTAGGCACAAAGTAGCCGTGAGAAACGAAGGAATCCCTTTTTGTTGTATTGCTGTGCGTTTTGTTTTTTGTTGTCAAATAATTTCTGGAATTAGTAGACGTCAAAGGGACTCCACTTAATATGCCAATACCTCACGTAAAAGCAGTTGTCCTTGTAAGACAACACATAGGGAAAATCATCAATCATTTTACAATATAAGGCTTTTGCCATTTAGCCCTTTGGTCCTCTCGTCCGCTCACTAGTGACAGGATAATGGAAGTAACCTGCGTATAATCATTCTTGGGGAAATATTCAAAGATATAGACTCATAATGTGTAGAGTTACGAAAGGGAAACAATTTACCTCGCTTTTACACAGGCAGCAAAGAGTAGGGATGGCGAATTTGTCGAGGAACAGGACAGTGGCCCTGTATTGACACCATATTGTTTTCATTAAGATGTGTAGGTCTAATTAAGTTTTGATAATTAAAGAATAAGGGCCGTATTCCAGAAAGATGTTTAGCTAAAACGCGGTTTTAATTCTCGCCAACACCACGGATCATTCAACTGTTAAACTCGCAAAGCGGCAATGGTGCCTATCATTTCTGGACAGTTGATGCTCTGTTAAACAATAGTTTAGCTAAACATCTTTCTGGAATACGGGCCTAAATGTTTTGAGTGTTAAATATGAAGACTACGACGATTGTAACCTCTCTTTGATGACAAAAACCGGTGCATATCTCATGGTTTGAATTTCATTGATATGTATTGAATTTAAAAAAATGCGACACCTGATGGAAACATCGATAACATCCAATCTATCGTCATTATTAGCAAACCAATGTTAAAATATATTAGGAGCATGTCAACAGATTGTAAATTACCATTTATCGTTCTTAAAAATGACGTCACACCAGACAACACATAGGTTTTTGATGACATGTTCTTCGAAAAGAGCGTTGGCAGTATCAGTCTAAACGCACATGGTCATTACGCAAATCCGAAGTAAAACACCTGAGATAACATTAACCGATGAGTCTTGAATAACAAACATTTCAAGAGACGGGAGTTGATTAATTTATCAATTGATCCTCGATAGATATCAGCTCTCAAAGAATTGCTAATTCTGAATGGCATTGTAGAAACGAACAGCCCCCGTCATTAAATTTATTGCTAAGCCCGCTAGTTATTGAAATAAGTGTCAATTATTCAAAACAATTAAAGAAAAGGAACATAGAAGCAAATTAATAAAGGTATCATTATAACTTCTATAACAAATTTTTCATAGCAACGTTTTGAAAACGCCATTTAAATTTTGCTCCAAAATCACAGTCGACGATGTTGCAATACTTAAGATTATAGTGTGTGTATTTGTTTTTTTACATCGTTTTTTTTTAACTAATTGCCTTCATAGATCATTTATGGTAAAAATCTTAGGCTTAATTTGTTAGGCAGACCAGATATGCAGATTTCGAGGATCTTTTCAAAATTTGTTCTATCATTTGAAGCAAATACGGTATCTATAAACATTACACAGAATCCCCAACGTACAGCAGGTTTTAACAACTGTGGGTTATAGTGTAGATAAAAATTCCTTTAAAAAAAAAGGAATTGTTCCAGCAATCATGATTGAATCTTTTGAGAGAATGTGATTTTTCACAATCAATCTACACTGTACTTATAGTCTATGGGCTCAGACTCGAAACCCTCCCCCCCTAGGGGGATTTTTGGAGACAGGTATTTTTGGAACCCTTACCCCCTGAGATGTTCAAATCAGGTTG